>JANHFM010003167.1:311641-321698 GCA_032468115.1 Grayia smithii
TTTTTCTTTTTGACGTATGTGTTTGTCATGAGTGTTGTTTGTTTGTTTTGTACTGTTACTTCAATAAAAATCTATTTAAAAAACAAAACAAAACAAGGCTGGTGCATTTTGGAGCCCTGATAGACACAAGGGTGGGCCAGGTTTTTCTTTCCCCAGAGAGACAGGGGAGCATCCAAAGTTTGATATACCTTATCCGGCAGGAAGGGGTAGTCCCGGTGACCCAGTTGTCCCAGCTTCTGGGGAAGATGATTTCTTGCCTGGCCTAGTCCCATGGCAAGGTTCTACTCCCGACCACTCCAGTGGTTCCTACTCCCCTATCAGAGGGCGGGCAGCAGCTCCTCGTCAGCTCAGGTGCGAGTGCCTCCAGGGGTACTGCACTCGTTTCACTGGTGGGTGTCAGGTGCCATTGAGAAGGGCTGTTTCTACAGGGAGCCTTGCAGACTAACTGATACGTCAGATGCCAGCCTTTTCAGCTGGGGAGCTCACTGCAGTTCCCAGGTGGACTTATCTGGAACTCAACCAGAGGACAAACTGATTGGAGCTGAGAGTGGCCTGCTTAGCCCTTCAGACATTTCAATCTCAGGTGAAGGGGCAACATGTTATCCTTCTCACAGATGAAGGCCCACATCAACCAGCAAGGTGGGACTCGCTCGAGGTGCCTTATGAGGGAGGCGGAGACCTGTGCTGTGGGCAGAGACTAATATCTTATCCCTGAGAGCAGATCACATCGCCAGCATAGCCAACATGTGAGCTAATGTATAGCAGTGACCCAATAACTGAAAAATAAAGTGTTTGATCCTCGAAATCAGGACCTGGTTCATGTGTCAAATTGTAAAAGTCTGTTTGCATGGGTATGGTTGATGTCTTAGCATCCTTCATGTTGCAATGATGCAAAAGTTGTTCAATTTTATCCTCTTGTGAGAGACTAAACCCCTTCTGAGTTTTGGCAACCTGAACACCTAAATAAGTGTTAATGTATCCTAAAGACTTCAATGTGAAATGTTTCTGCAAAGCTTTAGCAAAATTCTCACTCATCTGCTTACTTGCACCAATATAAACAATATCATCAACATAAACAAGAACTCTTTCATACCCACTGTCAGATCTTTTAGTAAACACGCATTCATCAGCTGCGGACTTAATAAAGTCCAGTGAATTTATTTTGTCAGTAAGACATAAGTACCACATTAAACCAGACTGTTTCAGACCATAAAGCTTTTATGTAGAAACCACGTATCCCCTTCTTGATGCCGGAACCCTGGAGGACCTCTCACGTAGATTTCTTCATCCAGGTCAACATGCAAATAATGTTTCAACGTCGAACTGGAAAACTTCTAAACCAAGAATAGTGGCAGTGCCTAAGGCAATTTTCACACTCTCAGTCCGAACTGTTGGGGAATAAGTATTTGTGTAGTCCTCAAGATAACGTTGAGTGAAACCCTGAGCTGAGGTCTATTGCGATTGTTAGATGTTAGAAGAGGTGGCATGGTGGCACAGTTAGAATACTGGTTAGAATGCAGTATTGCAGGCTATTTCTGCCAACTGCCAGCAGTTTGATCCTGACCGGCTCAAAGTTGTCTCAGCCTTCCATCCTTCCAAGGTCAGTAAAATGAGAAGCCAGATTGTTGTGGGTAATATGCTGACTCTGTAAATTACTTAGAGAGAGCTGTAAAGCACTATGAAGCGATCTATAAGTCTAAGTGCTATTGGACATAGGAAACTTTCAGAATATATGCTTTTTCCAGATGTTGTAGGATAATTCTCAGCTCTAAAAACATGCAAGGTACTGCTAATATAGCAGTAGCCCTGGTTGTGGGCTAAAATCAGGGGTGAAATTCAGCAGGTTCTGGACAACCGGTAGCAGAAATTTTGAGTAGTTCGGAGAACCAGCAAATAGCACCTCTGGCTGGCCCCAGAGTGGGGTGGGAATGGAGATTTTGCAGTATCCTTCCTGTGCCACGCCCACCAAGCCACACCATACCCACCAAGCCATGCCCACAGAACCGGTAGTAAAAAAATTTGAATTCCACCACTGGCTACAATGTTTAGCTTATCCTGATAGGGTGAAAAAATTGCCTGAAATCCTTAAGAATCAGTGCCAATCAGTGCCATAAAACAGATAAGAGTGATGGGCTGACTTAGTTTAAGGCCTCTTCCCATGTTTTAAAGACAGATTTCGGTCTCTCAATCTTTCTATAATGTCAGAAATCCAAAGATTTACAAGGGATCACAGGGGGATGTCCTTGTCCAATTCACTGCTTAATGAATGCAGGGCTCAGATACAGCTTTTGCAAGAGATGGGCCCTTTCTGTTTGCAAAAGAGGCATTCTTCTGAGATTCAGGCTGTCTTTGTATCTTTGCAATGTAATGTTGGATTTCTTGCCTTCTTGGAAAGCTCAGCCATATGTTCAGTTTATGTAAGTTTAATTTGCATTCATACTTAATATTGTCACACAAGCAATTTAGAACAGTTACAACTGCATTCTTAAATGCCCTATAAGATTAAGTGTGTTTGAATGTATGTAAGTACTATAATTCAGTAGAGCTGAACCTGCCAGGACTCACAGGAGTTTACAATTGATTATTAAAACATTCATGAGACAAATGCAATTAAAATATCCACAGTAAATACACTCAGATTAAAATAATTAAATCTAAACATAGTTACAATCATTTGATGGAACATGATCAACAAATCTAGCAAAACAACCATAACAAGAAAAACAATGATGGCAAAAAAAAATCCCTTTGGAAAAGTTTTATCTTTGTTCTGTTTATAATAAATTATTCACAATTTGAGAAAGGAAAACATAGTGTTTTATACAAAACTAATCAATTTCTACATTTTAAGCCATAGCAGTTTAGGGCAAGATACAGATGTAGAGTCTGGAATGTAATATAGACAATACTTTCCATCCATTGTTATTTCTCCCATTCAATTAAGCCAGTTGTCTCTGCCTTGGTGCCATTCAGATGTATTGGACTACAACTTTCATTTGCCATGCCAAAGACTTTGTATTCACCCACCATGAAAACATTCTATTGAGAAAACTTGCTTTCAACCAAACAGTGGAGGTACCTGAAGCTAACATCCCCCCTCCAAAAAAAGCTGAAAATTCAACATGCCTGAAGAACATTATAAAGTTGCATATTACAATTGCACATCCATGCTTCCTTTAGTTGACTTTTGTGGCTTTTATCTTCTGTTACTCCAATATTGATTTCATGCACAAGTGATCACGTTTAGTAATTCTTGAATGCATTCAGTCAGATTTCAATAGTGGGGGGGAAATCAGACGAATTGATTCTTGATCACATGGAGCTAATCAATTGCTTAGATGGAGTTGATCAGCTTTAAGACAGCTCGTTAAATCTGAAGCTCCCCAGTCACTGCTCTCATTAAATGTTAATGTTACTTCCTACTTGCTAATTTCTCCATCACTTATGGCTTACAATGTACCAGTAGTTGAACAATTAAGCAACTGTAGGGGCTAATCATACAAAATCAAAGAATTGTCTGAAGGCAAATGAGAATTCTGTTGCTAGAATAAGGTAGATCTGTTCCAGCAAGCTGCCCACACAAGCGACAATTCTGCAATGAATCTGATTTTTTAAAAAGATGTTTCAAACTAAGATTTCTAATTCTATAAGACTTCGCAACATGTTAATATCCTGCTATGGGCAGAGCTAATTCTGACAAGAATCTATGTGTCAAAAAAGAAACTAGTAAATTTATTAAGTCTTGCCTTATATCAGAAGTCACCATCCCAAGCTATAAGTCCTAGCTTTCCTACTTAAAGTGGGCTGAGTGATGATAGCTGAAAAAAAAGTATCTGGATATTTACAGTTTTTCTCATCCCATCTTATGTTCTCATTCATATAAATTGTTCACATACTTGAAAAAGGTGGGGCGTAAAAATAAAAACAAGACAAGCATATCATGTTAATTGAATACGCTATACAAAATGTTTAAAACAGTTTTTCCAGGTACTTAAAAGTAATGAAACTTGAAATAACAAGGTACACTTAACAAAGCATAAATTGAAATTGAAACCTATATTTGAAGATGCTTTTTATAGTGCCATATTCCAAAATAGTCTAGAGATGCCCCCTGAATAATTTTTAATGCATTTAGAAAGGTGAACTGGAATAAAATTTATTATCCCATCCTGAATGAATGAAAATGGCTATTAAAAATGATACAATTATTGTTCAATACAACTTACTAATTTTAGTAGAAATTACCAAAGCATTGTGTATGTTAATATAACTCTTTGATAAGAATTCCTGGCCAATAAATACATCTTTAGTTTTCAAAACATTTTGGAACTATTTCAATTTAACATACTTCATTCATTAATTATATCACTATTTAATTTTGTACAAGAAGAATTTCTACATCTCCAGCTTGGGTTGCCAAATGTGTTAAGGGCCCCATTTCTTGGCTTTATTATTAAATGGCTAACTAGCTCAGCTTCTGTGTATATTTGTGCTGGCAGAAGAGGCCTACTATAGATCCAAACAGCCAAGGAATTGCAGCTGGCGGGGTCCAGAGGAGCCTTTTCTGCCACGGCTGCTGCCCTTTGGAACATCTTGTCACAGGAGTTGAGATCTACCCCCTTTCAGTTGGCTTGGAGTCCTGAAGGAGAAACTGCTGGCTGGATGAGGTTTGTAATAGAGAAGATAGTAATAGAGTAGGCATCACCATCTCTCTACTCCAAATTCAGGGTTTTTAATTCGTTTGATTATTTTTTGTATTCTAATCTTATATTGGACCCTGAAATGGGGCCCTTAACACATTTGGCACCCCAAGCTGGAGATGTAGAAATTCTTGTTATACAAAATTAAATAGTGATATAATTAATGAATGAAGTATGTTAAATTGAAATAGTTCTTATATTTATAATTGCCTTGATGATGTATATTTTATCACATTGTAAGCCACTTAGAGTTGCCTCAAATCACAAAATAAAAATAACAACAATATTAATTTGTTTTAGATGTTTTCTACTGTTTCTATACTTTTGGAACTGTAAGCCACTCAAGATTGAGTCATTGATTGATGGGAAGCTATAGAAATTGAATAAATAACATAGCAGTGGAGTATTTTCCATTCCACATCACTGTAATCTCTGTTTTTATTATTTACATTTCATTTCTTATATGCAGAGCTAAGACACATCTTCTTCAGATCAACATTTTCCCCTCCAAAGGGAAATAAAAAATTAATTCCCTGCTTTTTATTTTATCATAAAAAATGTGCCAAAATATAATTGTTTCCTTGTACTTTGGTCAGTGACCATAATAATTTTATCTCTTTGAATAATTAAAGCACCTGTGTTTACCAGTAAGATATTACATGATGCTGATGAACACAAAACATATGCCTTGTGAGCATCTTCTTTCCCGGTGAGCCCTGGAGTATGAGGTTTCCACTGGTTTTGGTAGAGGCACTTACAAAAACTAATAGAATTTTAAAAAAACACCTAAGCCTAAAATAACAACCAGAGTTACTACAACAATGGGCCCATTTGTGCAAGACTTCGTGCTTCCAGACTGGACTGCAGTCACTTCTATGCCCATAGATGAACTGCACAACAGTGTGTCTTCTTTGAGCCTGAAACACTACCATATTTAGGAAGTAAACATAAGATTATGTTTGTCCTTTGAGTATTTTCTCCATCCCACTCCTCTAGCCTGCAACTCAAATGTTTGATGCCATCTTTGAATAGCAATGGGGCATTGCGATGATTCAGTGGTTAAGACATTGGGCTTTTCAGCTAGAAAGCAGACAGCTTGGATTCAAGATCTGAGTGACACGATGCAGTGAGCCCTTTACTTGCCCCAGATCCTGCCAACCTAGCAAATTAAAAGCATGCAAATGCAAGTAGATAAAAAGGTACCACTTCGGCAGGAAGGTTACTGCATTCTATATTTTCATGCTGGCCACATGATGATGGAAGCATCTCTCAGACAACGCTGGCTCCCTCAGCTGAGAATCGGAGATGAGCACCACCCCTAGAGTTGCTCACAACTGGACAGGGGAAATCTTTAAACCTTTCAACTGAAAAAGCTTGTGTCCCTCAGGTCTAGGAATTGGGATAATGAGTAATCACTTTCTGGAAGCAACAACTTCCCTGGGCAAAATCTGGGAGCAGAAATGGGAACAGCATCAAACATAGGAAGGCAAGGCTGTTTCCCACAGGCCAGATGGAGAACTGTCTGTCCAAAATGGATTCAGGCCATTCCCACAGAGCAGCAACAGACTGTGAGGTGGAGTGGGTGTGCTGTTCTGAAGCTCTACCTTAAACATGCTTCCCTTTTAGATTTACCACATATAGCTAATTGGTTGTCCACCCACAGCCTTTCTGCCACATGGAGATTTATGATCTTTCTGTGATCATTCATTAGCCAGGACTGCAAAAATGAGGGTGGTACTGAGCACATGGCAAGGCAAACCTTGTCATATTATGTGTCACTTATTATTTGTCTCTGTTTAAATGATTATTTAAATGAGGGTTGAGAACCTGGTAGTCTGTACATGTTCAAACTTGGATTACTAGTTGGAAGTTGCTGGAAATGATTTTCCAAATCCTCCATTTCTATGCCTGTCCTAAACAATGACGCAATATCTTGCTATTTTGAATACTCTCCGATGTTAAAGCATTTGAAAGGCGATTTTTACATCTTTCAGCAGTAGTCTTAATGGTACTGAGCATTACAATACTTAATCTAGTTTACATACGGTAATTGTTGGGATCAACACAGTGACTGTAGAGCTGGATTAGTATCTGCTGTACTAAAAGGAAGACTTGCCTCCAGAAGTTGTGGATGGAGGTTTTAAGAAATTGGACAACCATTTGTCTGAAATGGTATAGGATTTCCTGACTAAGCAGGGGTTGGACTAGAAGACCTCAATGGTCCCTTCCAACTCTGTTATTTTTATGAATTGACCTTAACTTCAGATAACTACTGTAACATCATGGCAAGAATACAGAAATGACTGTCACTGCTGCCTCCTGGGGTGTGGTTCTACTTCCTGATCTAAAATATAGCATTGAGATTTTCTGGTGATTTCTCAGCCAAATACTAACAAGATCTAACCTTGCTTTGGACATTAGTCAAAGCCAGGTACATTACTGCCTGTGTTATCTAAATAGCATCCCACAGTGGTCTATAATGGTCAATAATGTAAGTATGGCAGCCTAAGTACAGATGAATGACAAGGCAGTTAACAGAAGCACTCAGAATAATAACAACATAATAACAGCAGGAACAAAATATTCACAGAAGCATGTACAATATTGTTCATACAGCATGCTAACTTGTCAGGGAGAAAAGATCTACTGTACTTGTTTTTTAACTCCTTAAGCATGTTTCTTTTACCAAAACTTCCTCTTCATATGTGTACTTACAACTATAGAAGAAGCAGTTAGAAACTAAAAAAAGAGAGAAAAAAGTGGGACTAGGACTTAATATGTAAAGAAAATATTTTCATAGCCGAAGGCATCCTCTGTTGGAAGAACTACTGTACATCTAAATGTACATGCATACATTATTCACTTTGGGGATAGGCAACATTATGCAAAGCTCAGTGTTGAAAGAACAGAAATGTAGTAGGGGAAAAAAAAGAATTAAGGGCTACTTGGCAGGAGGCAAGCAAAAAAGAAAGGAAATCTAGAAATAATCTAATCTATGCCAACACCCTTGACTATATCTTTCAATTCCTTCCCATCTTGGCTTCTACTGCATCCTCAGAATAATTTCATATACTGCCTTTGGCTCTTCTCACCTTCATTTCATGATTACAAAAATGTGTTTCAAGGACTATCCAGATGAAATTCAAAAATGAAGAAAAACATTACGAAGGGGCAGGAGTCTTGATACCCAAATCACAGGCCAAACTTTTCCAGGGGGAACCTATCTGGTCCTATTCTTTTTTTCTCTCGTGGTGAAATTAGTAGTTTTTTCTTTTTAAACAAGGTATGCTTTTTTTTTTTTTGAAGGAAAGTTCTGCATTTCTCCTTTTCTGCTGGACACAAAGTTAATCCCTCTCTTAAAGAAAAAGGCGAAAATTATCTTGGGCTGATTATGCATGGGCAAGGGTAATGGGTAGAGTCACATGGTGAGTGGAACAAGCCAGAAAGGATATTAGTTCTGTAGATACCATTTGTTCACAGGTTTGGGTTTACTTGGTTTGTTTACCTTTGGCAGATCCCCATTCTGGTTCTTGTGATGTTTCCTGTTTTTAATTGCTTGTGTCATTAATGAGGGATTGAGCGAGACAAGGCAAAGGGGTGACTGCAACAAAGCTAAATAAAATTTGACAAGCCCTGCCCTGTGGTGGCCCTGCTCAAGCCCCCTTTACATGTCAATATCATGATACCATTTCAAGGTAGGACTTGCATAGAGACATGTCAGTGTATGTGCAGAATGCAGATACTCAAAACATATTTGCTAACTGGCAAAAAACAGATGACATTTTTTTGCTAATAACTGCCATTTACTAACCATTCTACTGGTGCTGGCCTGTTTTTGACTGCAAGAACTAATGATTTTTTTTAAAAAAAATATTTTTTTGTGCCATCCTCTGCTTGGATTTTTTTCTCCCCCTAGGAATCAAATAATGTCATCTGACTTCTTTGGCTGTAATACAGAAACCACTAAAGACATTGGAATGCACCATTAATTAACAAACTTGAGAAGATGGCTGGACTGAAAACATCTCATAATGAAGTAATTTTCATTGTAGAGCATAGATTATGAGTACTTCACTTTGCATGCAAAAAACATGAACTGTTGGGTATTATTGAAAGCTGATTCATTACACAGAATGCCTCCCAAACATTAATTTTCTAAGGTGGTTTTTTTTTGTGGGGGGGGGGGGTAGTCATTTTTGCCCAGTACTTTGGGTAAGTGGAATTATAAACTAAAATTAATACATGTAAAAATTACTCCATTGTATTTTTTACACTGAAAAATCTGGTCAACGTAACCAAACTATGGTTGCTAAAAGATAGAACAATGATGAGCCGTTGTGGTTCAGTAGTTAGAATGCAGTATTGCAGGCTAGCTCACTGCTCACTCCAGGAGTTCAATTCTCACCTGCTCAAGGTTGACTCGGCCTTCCATCCTTCCAAGGTCAGTAAAATGAGGACCCTGATTGTTGGGGGCAATATACTGACTCTGTAAACTGCTTAGAGAGGGCTGTAAAGCACTATGAAATATGTAAGTTTAGCTATTGCTATTGGCTGGCTGCAAGTAAATACCAAACTTACAAGACAGAGAACACAACAGGCTGGATCCTATTATGACCATTGCAGATATTCTTGGGGATGCTTCACTTCAATGGAAATATGAATAAAGCACCTATGAGAAGGCATTTTATGAAGCAGTGCACCCGATTTCCTCTCACTTCTAAAAACAAAGTAAATCAGTCCTCTTGCTTTACTTCTTCTGCCTCAATCAGGCAGCTGCAACAGCTGCAAGACATGGGTGAAACACCTCAATCAAATTACTTTAGCTTTTCCCCTCAACGCTGAAAATTGTGTCACTTTCACCGAGTTCTTCACTGAGGTGAAACCAAACTGCCACAGGTTTAGATCAGGGGTGAAATGCTCCTGGTTCAGACTGGTTCGGACGATCCGGTAGCAATTGTGGCAGGTGGTTCAGAAAACTGGTAGCGATGGCTACGTCCTGCTTTTTAAAAAAACAAAAAAGGCTCTGACGTTTGCGTGGCTCAGCTGCGATCGTCAGAGCCTTTTTTTTAACTTTTAAAAGCATTTTTAAACAGCCTATTCTGCCGAATAGATTGTAAAAAAATGATTTTAAAAGGTAAAAGAAGGCTCTGACGATCAGGCAGCTCAACTGTGATTGTCAGAGCCTTTTTTTTTACTTTTTAAAAGCATTTTTTTTACAACCTATTCAGAATAGGCTATAAAAATGCTTTTAAAAGTTAAAAAAAAAGGGTCTGATGACCACAGCTGAGCTACCTGACTGTCAAGAGCCTTTTTTAACCTTTTAGAAGTATTTTTTTACAACCTATTTGGGCAAATAG
>JANHFM010003167.1:321991-340237 GCA_032468115.1 Grayia smithii
TAAAAAGATGCTTTAAAAATATTTAAAAAAAAGTTGGCCACACCCACCCAGTCATATTAACCCCCCCTCCCCCCTCACCAAGCCAAGCTCACAGAACCAGTAGTAATAAATTTTACATTTCACCACTGGTTTAGATCCCATGTGAATATGGATTCTTTCACTGGATTTTTGTGGATTCTCCTTTCATCCTGCTTTTCTCTCCCTTCTTTCTACTCCCCTTTACCATGAACGAATTCCATCCAGAAAAGACCTGTCACGGATTGTCCTTCATTTGGTTGGTGTTTCTGTATGTATGCCTCTCTATCTATGCAATGCTAGTATATATGGTGTATCCTTCTTTCCACCCCTAATGGCGCAATTACTAGCCTCTGATTATTACTATATTAGAGTTGCACTCTTTAATGGTTCATTATGAAGCCTCTGTTTTTATAAAGCTATTCGGCCTAATTTTGGTCTCAATTACACCAGAGTAAAATTCCAGTGGGGTCACCGGGTCACCTGGGGGGAACAATCAAGTAGATGAAAGGTGAATCAAGGTAATTGAACACAAAGCAGAGAGCCTAATGGCTACTTGGTTGAAGCATCTGTGTAGTTACCATAATAGGATAAACAGTGCTGTTAAGAGGGAAAACTAGTAGCATCTCATTCTTCTGGAGAAAGAAAGTAGCATTCCGTAATATGGATCTCCTGCCAGTGGTGATAAATTCACCACTGGAAGACCTTAAAGACCTGTTTAGAGTCAGGTTGTTATATATATTGTCAAAATCCAGAAGTTATACATAGCAGTTCAAGCTTTATAGTTATACTGTACGGTAGTAATAATAGTAACCATAAAATCTATATACTACTAGAACTCTTATGTCTGTAACCTTAAACTGAGTGAAACATCTCTAAATATATTTTACAAACTTTACAAGTACATTAGCAGCTCTGCCATTGTTGAAAACATTGAGGAATCTGATAAGGAAGTATCTCTGAAACTATAACCCAAGGGGGCATGGATTGCCTACTAATACCATTAAAAGCAAGATCTGAAAATTGCAATAATCGGTACTAGGACTTGTTCAAAATCAGATATGAAACTACTTTGAAACACAAAATACCACAAAAGGGTTTGAAGCTCTGAGTAAACATTCTTTTGCCTTGTGCCACTAAAATGCCGAAGCATCAAGAAAGACTACAGTTAACGAGGTACCATTCTCAATCACTACTCAACTACATCAATTTGGAAGAAAGACATGCAGAATAGGGCATAATTTTAGGGTTTAAGTGGTTAACACATGGAAAAAGTCAGATTCCAAGTGCTTGTTGATATGTCTTTCTTTCCTTTAGAAATTGTCATAGAGCAGGATAGTCATAGCTGTGTAATAGACCATCTACTCAAGATTCAGTAATCTTGGATTCAGTCCCAATGAGATAGGGAGATATTCCGTATTGCAAACATGGGAATTACTAGTTGGATTATATATTAAATACAACACCTAGTGTTAGGTCCTTTTTTTGCAGATGTTCAGAAAAAACAATAAAGCTAAGCATTTTGTTTACTTAGTTATTTATTTATTATTATATTTATATTATAGTTTCAGGGTTGCAGGTTTTATCTTATCTCTTGTGATGCCTAAAAAACTGTTCTGGCCAATAATCACTTGTTCAGTGACCATTCAAAGTTATGATGTCTCTGAACAAGGGGCTCTTACATCTATTCAAAGTTGCAGCTTTTGCAACATCCGCAGAGACATGTGATCTGATGTCACAAGTTTCTCCCATTCCCACCATCATACATTTAATGCATTATGTAAATTGTCTCTTTCATAGATAGTTCAATTAAAATTCCTACTGTGCTATTGCTGAGTTAAAGCACTATAAGCATTTCAGACGACAAGGTATTCATTATGGACTGAGTTGACCAAATGGGTTTCCCACCAATTTAGTCAGATTGCTGATCTGTGTATTCTCATGATAAAGCTTCATCCTAATAAATTCTCTGCTATTTTAGGCATTATGGCAATCTACTATATTTTGGAATATACGGATATTTTGGATTATACGGTATTTCCCATTGGCTATGCCATCTAGCACTAAGTTAATTCAAGATATCAAAAGGACACAAGCTTGTCCACTCCTGCATTATGGATGAAACTGTGTAAAACCTTTGTTGCATGTAACCCAATAGCATCTGCTGAACTAGCAATAGTTCTCCAAAAGAGAAGCCTTTCCCGGCTCTACTAGCTTAGATTCTCTTAAAGAAAGCTGTGTAAGGAACTTTAATCTTGACACCTTCTGCCTATTAGGCAAGGGTTCTATTGTTGGCATCCAATTTCCTTGTATGTAAGAAGGTGGTATTTAAATGATATCCTAGTTTTATGAGCTGCCGTAGCAACTATTTTTACAGCCTGTTATAATTTCTTCAGCTCTCATTCTATTACATCAACTAGGAGAGCCAAAGAAATTCATCAGTAACATTCAATTCCTATTCTTTAAAAAAACATTTATAAATAAATCCAGAGCCAGTTTGGTATATTGGTTAAGGCATCAGGCTTGAAACCGGTAGACCATGAGTTCTAGTCCTGCTTTAGGCACAAAACCATCTTAACCATCTTTGATCAGTCATTCTCTCTCAGATCTAGGATGAAGGCAATGGCAAATAACTTCCAAAATATTGTCAAGAAAAGTCGAGGGACTTGTCCTGGTAGTTGTCATGAATCAAAACTGACTTGAAGGTGTACACATGCATACACACACATACACACAAACTCCAGATCAGGGTAATTTCAAAATCTTTTCTTGAATCAGTTTTCTATCAGATAAGCCACAAGAGGTTAATGTAATTTGGGAATCCAAAGATTGCTTCAGATTTTTCTATCTTTTTATCAACTTTACAGCTACAGAAATCATGTTGCTGTTGTTGTTTCTTCGTGTAATTCTATAAACCTGCCTCCTTTTGGGAAGGTAAAGTTCCAAAAGAGATTTTTATATATAAGGCTTATCTTCCAAATAGTGTATCATACTATAATGTAACATTTTTTTTTAAAAAAAAATCTTTGTTATGATTCAGTTTCAACATTACATATATGCAATGTAAAAATAAATAAACAAGTCTATTAAGGTGACCATCATTTAGTTTACAAATAATAGTTGTGAATGCAGTTTGGCTGAGATGCTAATCTGGGGAAGAAGTAAGCTTATTTTTTTTTTATCAAGATCAAGACCAATTCACAGGGCAGTGAAAGAGATAAGCAAATCTCTTTTGACTATTACAATAAATCCAGTTGCTAGGCAGTAACACTAGATAAGTGTATTTCTTGAACATACTCAGATGTGTAACAGATATGCACACACCACCACTGGTAGAGTAGGTGAGATATTTGAGTAGATACAAGAAATGACATCAGATATATGGGGACTGGTTCATAATAAAGTTATCCTCAAGTACAATCCAAGGTCCCCCAAATCTCTTAGAAACTATACTTTCTGAAAGATGGGAAAAGTGGATTCTTCTTTTGTGTCGGCTGAGGTGTGATTAACCTCATGCTGCTGCATAGGTAGAGCATCACTGTTCTGATGATCAAATCCTTTTTTTTAACATCTTTTTTGGCCAAGGGACATACTTCGTTGGTTTTTTTTAGGGGAATCACTATGGGAAATTATTGCTAATTATGGTGACATTTTTGAACATCATAAAAAAATGCCGTCCTTTTTCTTCCAATAGGAGTTTCAAGAGTTTCAGACTGGACTTGCAGAGTGAATTTTGGGGCACAGACAACTGGATAAAGCTGTGTATTTTCTACTGTAAGTGAGGAGTAAGAAACTCTGATGTATAAGTTCTTGTCAAGATCATATTCTACAAGACCAGCTTTCCTTTGAATAGCAAAGATGTTTTCCCGAATCTACCCCACAAGGCCATAATGAAATATGGAGAGATGTCTGTTTCCAAGTTCTTGATCAGTTTTCCTTTTGTGGCTCTTAACAATCCATTTTAAAAGTGCTTACTGTAATAGGCTTCTTAACACCATGGAGAACACTATCATTCTCATAAAAATCAAAAGCATCACCTGCTCAGCTATAAACGTAAGGCCACCTTAATCAACCCTAGCTGAGAACTGAATGTGTACCATTAATCTAATGATGAAAGCTGGGAGAGTTTTAACAATTTATATGCCTCACTATAGCTCCCAGGGAGTGATATTGCAAGAGTGTTTTTCCCTTCATTTAATGAATCCTGGTTCAAACAGGAAAGCACTTTCCTGAGGTAATTAGTTGGTCAGCAGTCAGTCCTTTACTCTGTGATGAAAAAGACATGGAGATATGGGAACTATGAATTGGATAGGAAAATATATGTAATAGAGCAATTGGCTCTAAGTACCAGAATATACAAAGAATAGTCCTCACTTACCAACTACCTCATTTAGCAACTTTGAAGATACAAGTGTATTAAAAAAAGCTGTGTGACCAATCCTCACATTGCAGTGTCCCATAGTCATGTGATTGCTATCTACATGCTTCCTGATCAGCTTGCAACAAGCAGAGTTAACATAAAACATTGTACATTGTAGTGATATGATGTTTCACTTAACGACCATAGTGACTGGCTTAATGATCTTATGGGAGGTGATGCTGTAAGTCTGTCAACTGAGAAACACAGAGCCCTGATTTGGATCATGACCACTATGTAGGGAGAGGGGGGTAATACTACTCTTTTTGTTTAGTCCTTTTGTTTAAAAATAATCCCCCTTTTCTAGTTTAGGAAAGGAAAAAAACCAAGAAGCTAGCTTCCTTTGGCACTAATGGAGCCTTTTGTTTTAAAATTCTGTTCCTGCACAGAGAAGGTAAATGGGGGCTGAAGGAAGAGTTTACACTTTCCCTTCTTTATGCACATCCAGATTGGATCACCATGTGCTTACAATTAACTAAAATAGCCTCCAAAACTAGAGCAGGATGACAAGCAAGGACTCTTATCACCTAGTTTGGCTGTAAAATGATTGACATGAGCTGTATACAGTCCAGGGTCATCTAGTTAATTGGGAGACTTGCCACAGATTTCAGTGGATACACAGTATGTATATCTGGCAATTAGGGCTTTATTCACTAAAGCAAGTAACTCTGCACTAAAGTTGTAAACTCTTAGGTTGCACTGTCAGTTTGCTTCATTTGAGATAGCAAACATTTGCTGTTGGGCTATTTAAAATCTAACAAACAGATGTTGTTTTTGTTATGTGTTCCTTTAGGGGTATGATCTCACATGCTTGAGAAAACAAGGTCTAAGCTAAAAAGAAAGTCACCTGTCATTTTTAGGGAAATATGTTTTACTTTGTCCATAGTTTTTATGGGAATTGCCCAAGTATAGAAAAAGGGAGAAAAAAAACAGGACATATCCAAATCATGCAAGGCATAAATAATTCCCCAATGCCTTTTTTGAGATTTTTAGAAGTCCAAATAACTATTTAGATTCAGAAACAGAAATATTGTTTTGAGTTTTATTTCCTAAAATATGAAGCTTTGAGCATCACAGGAACCGTATGCGTGCTTAAAAAAAACACTAGCAATGTCTGCATTAAAAAAAAAAGTTACATGGAGAGCAATTTAAAAGAAGGTAAGGGATGGAAAAGAAGACAGACTCCTATGTGGGGTGCCTAGAGTTATAAAAGAAGACAGGGGCAATTTTGCTTCCTGGAGCTACACATTACTTAGACCACAGTGAAGAAGCCATAATTATATGATACATCCAGACAAGTCAAAAATTTCAGTTCTTTTTTCAGAAAAGAAATGATGGCGAAGCCAGACTGGTGGACCTATGGTAAAATAATATCATTTAATCTTGATGATCCTATCCTAAAGCCTAAGGAAAACCTAGAATTAGGAGGAGACATGTGTGCCATTGGTTTACGTATTTACAACTGAAAAAATAAATAAATTAGACAAAAAGAGTTATGGGTTTGACCTTGTTAAAAATGAATTGGAAATCCTACTGTGTGGTAAAGATGAACATATTAAGGTTTATAAAACACTATTCAATTTTTATTTGGAAAGTGAATATGTAAAACATTGTATATAATGTAAAGCCTGAACAATGGGAGAATATATGGATGAGGTTTAAATTTTACACTGAATTAGTTTAAAAGAAAATTTTTGTAGGATGATATATTGTTGGTATTTAACACCAGATAAATTATCAAGAATCTATAAAGGTACTTCTAATGAATGCTGGAAATGTAAATGTAAAGAAAGAACTTTTTTATCATTTGTGTGGACATGTGATGAAGCAAAGAAATATCTGAGTGAGATTCATATTCTAATACAGAAGATTCCTAAAGTGAATATTAAGATAAAACCAGAAATTTCCCTTTTTGTTTTAATGGAGAAATACTTGGAAAAAAATTGGAACTCTGATGTTATAAATGTTGATGGTGACAAAAATTAATTTATGCACAAAAATGGAAGGACACTTCGATTCCCACAATGGACAAATGACTGCAAAAGTTGATGCAGTTAGCAGGTATGGCTAAATTGACTGTTATGATAAAAGAAAAAGTTTCTACTTGGAAACCACTTCTGGACTTTGTGCTTGAGGTGGAAAAAAAGTGAAACTTTGATTTTCAGTTTCTGATTAGATAGATTTGTTGGTATAAAAATGGCTATTTTATACTATGTAAAAGTAAAAAGTTGATGTTTGATGTTACTATCTTATTTTACTGTACCAAAGGTCAATGCTTTTTCTTTTTCCCTTCTTTTCTGCAATTTCCCCTTCCCTTTTCCCTCTCCTATTTTTCTTTTTTTTGTGTAGTTTTGTACTTTATACTACAAACTAATAAATAAGAAAAAAAAATAAAAGAACCATTACTTTTATTTATCCACATTCAGATTGTTCACTGCCCAAAATCTGTATCAAGCAATGAGAAAAAGAATGCTGAAATAAATTGGCAAAAATGAATTTGGTCTTCAAATGTTACTTTTATGGGTGGCTTTTATTAATTGTTTATTCAGAAATAAGGTGGAAAAGCATTTTGATAATGAAATATCAGGATGCCATGTATGGAGGAAACTTATAGGTAGTCCAACCAGGAAACATTCACAATGATTTGCTCCTCAGAAAAATGAAATTTATTTAAATGCAGGGAATTTCAGTGGAATTCAGATTTTTGGCACAAGTTGCCTGGAGCCTAGCAATCATCACTCCCAGGGCAAAATCAAAAGACTGGGTGAGAATGTAATGATCATGGAGGCTCATTTTATTTCATATGGGAAAGAAAATCTGCTCAATCAGACGTAGCTGACAAAGAGGAGTTGTAGCTATGAATGCAGCTCCAGTTGCCAGTTCGCCACTCACATGCTACGTAAGATGCCAGATGGGCTTGGGACTATTTAAAAGTAGTAGTAGCAGTAGTAGCACCATCAAGAAAAAAAAAGTGGACTTATACTATCAACACATCAAAGAGGACTGGAACCATTTTTGTAATTGATGTATTTTATCCTTAAGTCACATCTCACATCAAAGGCCTGGGGTTCAGGCACTGTACTCAAAAATTGAAGCGGCAAGACAAGTATTGGCTATACTGACTGGGCCAGATGGGAGCTCCTAAGGGCATCAGGCTGTTTGTCTTGGCATACAACATTGGGGTCAATTACTAAGCTAGAATTCAGATTTTGAATCTTCCACAATGCTATTCAAGTTTCCCACAGGGCAATCCTAGCCCATGATTTTACTTTCGCAACAGGGCATTTTATTGTTGCTTTCTTCAAGGATTTATTTTTAATTGTATTTTTAATTTTAAATACATTTTTTATAAATTTTTAATTTTAATAATTAGCTTAGTTTATATCCCATTCCCATGGGATTTTAATGGTCTCTCATCAAGGTACTAACCAACATGTTTACTTGGTTACCAGCAAGCTTTTCTGAGATCAGCCAAGATTAACTGAATTCTGCCACTTATATATGCTACTATACAAATCAGATTTCTCTATATCTCTTTCACAATGATGCCCTGATAGATAGATAGATCCCCTTTTTGAGATGATTACTCCCATGTATAACTACTCATTGTTATGGTACTATTTTGGTCTGGTTAAGGAGCTGTGCTCCAGCCTAGCAATGCTGGAGTGTTTGCCTATCTCCAAATTAGAACCAATTTTGCTAAAACCAATGGTTGCAAATAAATATATATGCAGCAAATCAGAACTTGTACATGACATGCTTTAATGGGATCAATGTTTTAATGCAGTGGCACTGATCTTGGTTAATCTTGAAAGATCAGCCAAATCTTGAGGTGGGGTGTGTGTGTCTAACTTCACTTCTCTACCAGCCCTTGAGCCTTTAATGTTTCCAGCCATGCAAGTATAGATGGACAACAGTAATACATCCAATACTGCTGGAGATGAATGTTTGACAGAGGCTGCTTCTCAAAGCACCACTAAGTGATTATCCCCCCACCACTTTCTCTCCACTTGCTGGCAGCCTTTGACTTGTCAGAATTCACCAAGAAGCCATTTCTTCATTATTCAACTGCTATTTTCAGAACTCAGTATCCAGTGATTGATGCGCTCTTGCCACATGGTGGAGCTTTGTGTGCTCTGCTCCCTTGGTGGATTAACTCAGTCTCCACAGAAAGAGCGACTGAGGCCCAAATGTTAAAAGAAAGTAACAATTCTTCCTCTGTCCAATACGGAGGAAGCATTAAAAAAAAAAAGACGATCTGAACGGTTGCAAACGCATTCATTAAAAACAAAAAAAACCTTCGCAGCAAGATGATTTTAAGCAGGACCGCGAATTTAATGGAATGGCTTTTAAAGCTGCCAACGCTTTAAAAAGGCAGGCTAATTTCTGCCTCTTTCATGCCTCGCCCCTTTTCCCGCCCTGCAAATATTACCCGAGCTCTGAACTCCCGCGAGGTTCAGCTTTTTACTTGATCACCGCAATTGCTGCCTAAACACTTGCTAATGGGCTTTTGCTTTCATTTCTTTCAAAGCGCGGGTTCTTTCTCCTACGAGCCTGATTAAACTGCCAATCTGTCTGATTGGAAAGTACAGGGAACCCTGTGTGGCTCGCCTGCAAGTTCCGAGCGGTTAAATCGCCGTTTGTGCAAACGAGCAAACCGATGCCACCACTTCGGCTGAAGCGGCTGCCGAATCTAAAGGCGCGCGGGGGAGGCGAGGGTATTTGTTTGTGTGATGGGGGAGGGGGAAAATAAGATATATTTAATTCATTTGTTTCTTGCTTTCTTGGATGAGGGCTGTCCCCGCCCCCCCTCCTCCTCCTCCGTCTCTTAATGGGCTTTTTTTCCTTTTTCCTTCGAAGAGCTGATGCTGCTGCGTCTGCCGAACGCTTCTTCGCTGCCGTCAGGACTAATTGATCGCCGCTTGCTTGTCCGGGTTGCTTCCTGTGAGCACGCGCGCCCGCTCGCGCTAATGCAGTCAAGGAGCGAGAGCCGCTGCATAGCGCATACTTGAAGGGCCGCGGTTTCTCCGCTCGCTGCCACGGGGCGGGCAAGCGCGCAACGGGGAGGAGGGTAAAGGCAAGCGCGACCTCCGTGGGAAGCGGAGCAGCGGCGCGGGCGGAAAGGTTCGCAGAATGTTTGCCCGTGGAGAGCAATTGGGGCCGTCGACCAAAGGCGTCGAGATTAAGGCAGAAACAAATTAGGCAGCGAGCGGTGGGCGGCGGCGATTAACACTTTTCGTTCCACTCCCGCATCACCCTCGGTTCCTGGGAAGGCGGCCTGGGAGAGGCGAATAGGATTTCTATTCTTGCCGACGTCTCCTTTTCTCTGGTTGGTTTTCTCCTCCGTTTCTGACCAGAGCAAAAAGCCGTCAAAACTAAATTATCCGCACTTCTTCCCCTGCCCAGATTTTTCTCAAGAAATACGTACATTTCCTAAAGCAACATACACGCGTTTTTGACAGTCAAAAAAACAAACCCGAGCCTTGCAGCCCGGTCCGGACAGGTGGGAGGAAAGGCGTGGGATCCCGCGTGCTGACTTAGGTCCTCTCGACGACTTGAGGGAGACCTGGCCAGGGTGTGGTTCCCACCGAGCCATGGAGCTGAACCGGGGAGGACGCGAATTGACGCGGACGTAGCCTGCGGCAGTGCTCCACGCCCCCAGCGGCGGATAGTCCGTTCTCCGGGAGAGCGAGAGAGATTGAATTGTCGGCCGTTGCTCTCTGTCTCTCTCTGGTTTCTGTTCTCACTCCTCCCTCTTTTTCTTCTTCTTCCCTTCCCCTTTCCACAACCTTCACGAGTAAACGTCGCTCCTTCGGTTGTCGCGACGAACTTTCAAACCTCGGGCTCAGGCTGGGTGTTTCCAGCCGAGAAACGCGCTGCAGCCCAGTTTTCTCCCTGGTCGCTTATGAAAGAAACATACCCACGAAGACTCTTGAAGAATAGCCCCTTTCAGGCGCGGTCGGCCGGCGAGAAGAAAACTCAGTCACGCATCCAAGAACTGTGCAAACGGGGCCTTAGCCTCTTCCACAACTCTTCCCCTCCCCGCCCCTCCCTCCACGCGTACGGGTCCCATTTACTGTTCGTTACCTCCGCCGCCTCTTGTAAGTACAGCTGCCGCCGCTTCTTTCCGCACATGCACAACACACGCTTCCCCCATTCAGACACACATATCAGCGCGCGCACGGCGCGCTCGCGGACCTCCAGCGCTCGCACATGCGTAGTGACCGCAATTCAACTTTCACACGCCTGTGGTGCGCCTGGCTGGGACCTCGGCTCAATGAGCGCGTGTCTGCGCTCTCAGTCTACGGGAGGGCTTGGGAAAGCGAGCGCCGGTGGCGGCGGTGCGGACGCCGCGCCGCGAAAGCGCCTCAGCCCTGGAAGGATGCAAGCTTTTAGAGGGGGCGCCGACGAAGCGTCGCGCCGTAGATCCATCTGGAGGCTCTTCCCGGCCAGGGGACGAGAAGAGCTAGAGGGTTTCTTGGTGCAGAAGACGTCGCTCAGTCCGAGATCCCCGACGCCCGCGTCTTTGCTGCGAATCAATTCATCCGTCTGGGGAGGAAGCAGCTTCTCTCTCTCGTCCGCCACTTGCCGGCTGAGCCCCAGCAGCTCACAGGGCGGGGTAGGGTGTTGCCGCCCCCGAGCTTCCCCGGTGCGCCTCACAGACAGAGGACCCAGCCCAGCCAACATTAGCATCAGCATCTCTCGCTCCAGCTGCTGCTGCTTCTGCCGCCGCCGCCACCACCCTCCTGCCTCCCTCCCCCTCCTTCCCAGGGACCTGCATCCCGCTCGTCCAATCAGAGCCGGCTCTGCCTGCGCCACGTGACCCCGGCGGGCTGAGAGGACCTGCTGCTTTCCCAACGCCAGAGGGATGCGGGCGGCAGAGCAGGAGAGGAGGCAGCGGCGGCGGCTTGGCTGCGAAGCGCCTTGACGCTCTTTTCTCCAGCTCAGCCCAGCCCGACCCCTTATGGCAGCGGCTGCTCCAGCCTCCTGGCTCTCCTCCTCCTCCTCCTCCTTCTCGGCCACCTTTGCTCCTGCCACTCCCCGGGCTGGGCTAGGCCCCTGGATATCTCTGCCGAAACTCTCAGGATCTTCACCATGCTAGTACTTGGGTGCTTCTTCTTCCTAGCTTCCTGTTGGCTGGGGCCCCCGGGATGCTAAGTCGCCCCCGACGCCTCTTGCTGCCCGCCTGTCCGAGACCGACCTGCTTTGGGGAGCTTCCCTCTCACGACCGCTCTAGAGTTGACTCCAGAAGTCATGGTGTTGTGGGAATCTTCCGCAGCTCGCCAGTGCAGCAGCTGGACACTTTGCGATTGCTTTTGCTGGTTGCTTCTGCCGGTGACACTGCTCATCGTCGCCCGGCCGGACAAACTTGCAGCCTTCCCTACCTCCTTAAGTGACTGCCAAACGCCGACCGGCTGGAATTGCTCCGGTAAGCTTGGGCGGGAACGTGGGGCAGAAATGGAGTCTCTCCCTTTGCAAGCAGAGGCATCTTTTTTATTTTCCCGACTGGCGAAAGAGGAAGAGGGTTCGAGGGGTGGGATTGATGCGCTTCTGAAAAGCGGCCCACCGCGGGGCTGTCTGGAAATGTTAGACAGACAAACCAGCTTTTTTTTTTTTGGCTGCTTCCATCCCGCCTTGAATTGCCTGTTCGAGACTGACTTTGGATGGTGAAGCTCGCTCGGCTTGTGTTGTCTGAACGTGCCGGCAAAGCTGGATCTTGTAAAATGATTCTTAGGACGCTTGCCCCGTTATTCAAAGTTAGAGCAAGCAAGCAAGAGATAAAAAGCAGCACTTAAAAGGGATGGTCTTTTGGGCAGGAAAGTCTGGACTACTTACCAAGAACCAGCAAGTCCAGAAAGCTCATTTCCACCTGCCTTGTGGCTTTGGGCATTCTCCGGGGATTTTTAGTTCTTTCGGGTGACCTGAGTTCTTTCCTTCACACCCTCTTTCTCTCTTAACTTTAAAATATGAGATGCTTTCTGGGAAGGAGTTAAATTGGAGGAAAGACTTTATTCCCAAGAAGAAAAGCAAAGTATTAAAAATCAGGTCCAAAGCTGCCTACTGTTTCTGAAAGCTGCCATTAAGCAGGCTTCCTTTGCCTGATTTCTCTGGTCAGTCTCATTCCTGCTTAAAGTGGTTTTCCAGGCACCCTCCACCTGAAACCCTCTAATTGAATAAGGAAGAGGCTGCACCAGAGAGTTATTATTACCTCTCCCTATCAGTTGTCTTTTCCGATGATCAGGCTCATCCTTAAAAGGTTAATTGTTCTTCTGTCTGGAATGTGCTTACCAGCTGTGCTATCATGCTTCCCACATGAGCTTGACTTCCAAATGTTTCTGGAAGTACTTTCCCTTCCAGTGAAAATCTCTATATTTCTTATGTAAGGACCCATTTACAACTGTGCATCTATACATGCACAGTGAGAAAAATGGCACGCCCCTAGAAAAATGCAGCGTCTCNNNNAAAAGTGTGAAACTCTGAATCTGAAGCAAAAGCAAATCTTTTCTCTCTGTGTACAGAAGGTGGGGGCAATACTTGCTGAATACATCCTTTGGTCAGCACTGCAGTTTCCTCACCTTGATTGGCTTCATTTGATTAAGTCAGACGAACCCAAAGCTTCATATCTCAGTCACCTTTGCAGCATCTGTAGGATTTAGCCTGGTACTATTGTTCTGTAATGTTAAAAGTATTCCCCAAACTACTTCAGATACATTACAGGAATGGCATGGTTTGGTGGAGGCTGTGCTTCCACTATCCAAGTCATTCAGAGCAATGTTGCTTTTGCCCTAGAGTAATGTTTTCATTTTTAAAACACAGCCGAGCTCTACAACCTTAGAACGTAAGGATCATATGAATGCTAGATTCAGAGCCTGAAAAATGGCTGTTTTGTTTAATCCCTTGCTTACACACCCTCAGAATAGGATGGCAACTAGCTGAGATCTGACAACTGACTAGGCATTTGTGAGCTGACTCTCTAGCCAGATCTATCAGAACTGGAGGAAAGGCTCTTTCAGCAGCGCTTTGCAAAACCTGCCCCCTCCCTCCTATTAACCTGGAGGTGATCAGTCTTCATTGAAACCAGGCAGCCTATCACAAAAATCATGCAGCTGGTTTATCTTTATTACTAGAGGAGCGTTGAAGAAATTCCCATTTTAGACTTAGGGACAGAAAAGCTGTTAGGAGGGGCAGGAAATGTGTTGCTTTGCAAGCAAATGTTTGATTTTTGAGAAACTAAAATCTCCTCGCAGAGGAAAAAGGTGAGGTGGCAGCAGCAGCAAGGTGAATATGCCAGAATAGCAAACTGCTTTGGAGAAAGGATGCTAGCCAAAGTGGGTATGAGAAAATAGCAGATGCTTCTTCCACAAGGATTGTTGTGCTAGGTGCCTAAAAAAGCAGTTGCCCTGTTCCCGTCCCTTTGCCAGACTGAAGCTGACAGCATTTTTCTCTTCTGTTTGAGGTTATGATGACAGAGAAAATGATCTCTTTCTCTGTGACACCAATACTTGCAAATTTGACGGGGAGTGCTTAAGGATTGGTGATACCGTGACTTGCGTCTGTCAGTTCAAGGTAAGATTGATCTCTCATTCGGTAATTCACTAATGAGAATACAAATCAGGAATCTTGCTTTACAAGCCATCACTTGGCAGTTTATATCTCTGCACGGAGAGAAGTCAGGGAGAAAGGCTGGCTGCAAGTTTAAAGAGCTGACAGTATAGCCAACTGGTGTCAAGAAGATAGGGTCTCTGGGGAAAAAATTAAGATGTTGTTCTTCCAATGCTTCAAGTTAGATGCTTTTGGGGATGTAAGCTTGAACTGTGGTGGCCTTTATAAAATCAGTTGTTCTGCTCATTCTCCATTCTCCTAATCAGGCAGATCTTCAGTATATGAGCAGGCCATATACTGATGTGATGGTTTAAAGAAGGTCTGTATAAGTATGAGCTCAAATATTGGAAAGAAGGTTGTTCTGTTCCTCCAAGAGAGAAGTGTATCTTGGTTGGCTGGAGTCTGTTCCCAAATCCAAATCCAAGAAAGTATAAATATTACTTGAATCGGTTTCTACTGATTTTAAGGGTGGAATCCACATTGTCTGAAACGAAACTTCCTATGTGTTAATAAACCTGAAGGTGTCTCTCTGGAAGGGCGAAGGCAAAGCTATTCCTAGTTAAGTGAAATGTAGGAACTACTGCTGCGTTAAACTGGCACTTAGAAGCAAACATTACTTGGAAATAAGTCCCATTGGTTTCAGCAAGCTGCATTTTTTTCACAGAATTCTGCTTAAAATGGCTTATTACAATCAGTTTCTCTGCCCTAAATGCATGACTGAAATCAGCACAGTTTCCCTCAGAGGAGTGGTTTAAATTCAGACTTTAATGGAACATCAAGAAGAATAAATAATACTATATTTCTGCACAGATAAATTATTATTACATTTTCTTCTGCAAACATTGGAAGTTCATATCTCAAAAGTAAACCCACCCACAGAATTTCATTCAAATTGAGTGTCATTCCTAGACTACAACTCAGTACATGAGTTTATGCCACATTTTGTTTTCTTTGATTGCATAAAGTCTTTATTTTAATTTTATAGAACTTGTAAATTAGAATAGACTTGTAGCATGGAAAAAATCATTCACTTCTAATTTATTTCATTTTATGATTTGTACTGTGCTGACCGTATTTATAATATTTATGGTTTCCTTAGAGCTTAATAGCTATTTTCAGACCTTTAATCATATAATATATTTAGTTATTCTAAGTCAATTAATATACTAGAAAAGTATAATCTTTATGACATCTGTCAATCCCTTGTTTACTCCTCTGTATCTTATCTTTTTTAGTCCATTTTTTGTTCTTTCTCTTTCTCAATGAATGTATTTTCTCTAAAATGTTGAATGAAATAAATGTTTACAAGTGGACAAAAAGAGAATAGAAACATTGTGTAGTATTTTCAAATTACTTTCCTTTGCATATTTCATTGTGTACTGAAATGATATCAGAAGCATGCGTTAGAAGTAAAGACATCCTAGTAAAGGGGTGGGGGAATGGGAGGTTATCCTTTTATAGCCTTACTTCCTCTCGGATCCCATGAAAATAATCAGAGTCACAAAAATCACTACTTTAGCATCTAACAGTGTAGTAGTAGCAGCCATATGTGATAAGCCTTTAATTGAATAAGGATTCTCTAAGCATGCATGGCATTTCATAGCCAGTGCCTAATCAATCTTTAAATTAGATATTAGGATTACATAATGCTTGCTAAAGCCATGCTGTGCACGTTGCATTTATATTTATGTTATCACTAAGCCTATAAATAACACTACATTCAAGTGTCATATTTCCAGACCCAAACTCTTGCCAAAAGAGGAGGGGGGTGAACAAAGGTATTCTCTGTAAGTCTCAAACAAACCTCTTCCTTGAGTTCCTTGGAAGTTGCTTCTTCCAAGGCATTGATTTAATGTTTTGTCCTTGTATCACTGCCTGATGGGGAGTGGCAGCAAATTCAGCACCAACGGCAGCAAACTCAAAGCAAGCTCAGAGCACACTGACTTCCTCCTGTCTGGCTTCAGTTGGGCTTCACAATTGGTTTAAATTTAGGGAACACAGTGGACTGAAACAGGGGCTTTCATAATAACAGAGGCAACAGAAGCGATTTCCCAAAGAACAAAAAGGGCTGCTGGAAGTATATGGAGTCTATTGAATCTTTCGTTCTCACGCTAAAACAACTCATTCCAAATTCTACTAACTCAAAAAAACAAACCCTGCTAAGTAAAAAATAATAAATGATTATAAATTCAATCACTACAACACCACCTGGGTTCAGTTATGCAGAATCCAGTTAATGCAGGACCTCAGCAAGAACTGAATGTAGGGTTATTTTCTAACCCCAGAATCCCTAGAAATTCAAGCTCTCCTAAAAACTCTGCACCATTTGGCTTGGAAACCATTTCTCCTAACCCAGAGATACACTAGCTATCATGACTCCCTACTGGGGTAAGAAACATGTTCCAGGTAGGGTTGCCAACAAAACAAGCTCGTTATTGTGTTTTTACTCTCTCTAGTAATATGACCATGCTTTTCTGGGGAAAAATAAGTTTGTTTGCAGATTCAGACGCAACACCTGGGACCACTTCAAAGGTTGATCATCTAGTTCCTGGATTCACCCCCCATACAAAACAAAAGTTTAGAGCTGAACTCTAAGGAGTCTTGTTGTGCTTTATTTTTTTTTTCTCAGCATGTGGTACATTTTGCTTGTACAAAGAGATTAATTGTTCCGTTAAACCTTGCTTGCATAGATGCTAGAAACCAGGACATCCCGAGACATCCCACCCTGCAGTATGATCTCAATCTAATATTGGGGAGGGAATAGAGAAAGTGAAGAGTAAAAAGAGAGCGTAGATAAGGAATAAATGTTCTCTTTTCCTGGTAACACTATTTCTGGGGAGTTGAAAGGTAGACGTTGCCACTCTTCAACTGCATCTTGGTCTTCAGCCTGTTTATTCTGTCACCTAGAACCTCACTTTCTTGGGGTGGTACTGGAGATTGTTTGAACCCTGATATAGATATATAGGTATATGGATATACTATATATAAATCCTTTATATTCTTTCACATACATACATGAGAGCAACTGTAGTCCATTTGACTGCTATGCCAGTAAGCCCCAAGACTGAATGGCAAGTTAATGCTAGTAAATAGGAAAAAAATGGTACTGCTGGGATCTGACTTCTGGATAATATTTGGCTGAAGTCTGTCTTTACAGTACTTCTGCTATGCTTGCTTATTTGGAATCTATCTTAAGAAAGATAAAAGTCAGTCTCCTGATTGAAGGTAACCATTAAGCAAGAATCCTGAAAGGCTGTGCCAAACATTTCTTCCTAAAATCGGTGCAAAGGCCATGGCACCACCCTTCCTCTCATCTTGTTTTCATTGTTTTGTTTCCATCCAAAGAAATAAAATTTTCAAAATGCCTTAGCCT
Organism: Grayia smithii; assembly: GCA_032468115.1. NCBI lineage: Eukaryota > Metazoa > Chordata > Lepidosauria > Squamata > Grayiidae > Grayia > Grayia smithii. The sequence goes on from JANHFM010003167.1 coordinate 339,400, forward strand.
GAGCAAATGGCAGGTAGCCCGTTTGAAGAAATATGGCTGACATATCTATAAATGGGCAATCAACCTCTTGGATCTGTGTCATATTATTCATGGATTCAGTCTTAAAGGGTTTTCAGTTCAGTTTCCCCATCAACCTGATACTCCTTTTATGTATATGAATTATGCAATTGTTATTTATTGAATGTATATATTGTCAGTTTCAGTTCAATTAGATTTTATATGAGACATCTACTGTGTGTTTGTAAACAGACACACCAGGATATCTGTAGCAAAAATACATGTTTTCTGCAATATTTATTTATTTATATTTATTAAATTTGGTTGATGCCCATCTCTCTGCAAGGTGACTCTGGGCAGCTTACAACATCCATCCATCTATCTGTCTGTCTGTCTGTCTGTCTGTCTGTCTGTATCTATTTGTCTGTTTGTCTCTCTGTAGATCTGTCTGTCTGTCTGTCTGTCTGTTTGTTGGGTGATGTGTTGGCTCAGTGGTTAAGATGCTGGGCTTGTCAGGTAGAAAGTCAGCAGCCCAGGTTTGATACCTGAGTGCCATGTGACAAGGTGAGCTCTTGTTCTCACCCCAGCTCCTGCCAACCTAGCAGTTTGAAAGCATGAAAATGCAAGTAGATAAATACCATATTTTTAGGACTATAAGACGCACTGGAGTATAAGACGCACTTTAGTTTTTGGGGAGGAAAATAAGAAAAAAGCTGATTGGGGGTGGATCGGTCTCCCGGAATACTCCCAATCAGCTGTTCTCAGAGGTGAACTTTAACAACAGGTTCGTTGGTTTTGAGCTCTGCGTCTTGCTTTTTTTTTCAGCCTCTGAAACCTCCGT
>JANHFM010003167.1:359189-388925 GCA_032468115.1 Grayia smithii
TAACTCTTTAGGTGCTGCACTGCAGAAAATAAAGAGCCCATGAAGAGATAGCTTCTTTAATGAATCTCTCTACTGGGGAGGGTGGGGGGGAGAAAGGCACAGGACTGATAGTAATAGCAAACACTGTGTGACTGAGAGATGCTGATAAAATTGTAAATATGGGCATTGGTCAAAAAATTGCCTTTCATCATTGTTGTAACTGCAAAAACTTGCTGACGCAGTCGCTAAAGGACTACCTGTATAAATAATCAGTATCACAGATGTAAACAGAGATGAGTAAAGAAATATGAAATATAAATAAATATTTGGTGAGATTCATGCATTCCATATAAATAATAATATCCTGATTATTAAGTTTGTATGCCACTTGACTCTCAATGACTGTCAGCTTTTTCCTCTTCTTCTGCTTTCTTATCTTTGAATAATGTTCTTTATAAAATTTCTCCAGGAAACTATATGAAAAGACATGACACTTTAGTATATCAAACTCAACTGTTATGTGATCTTAATTTCTATCAGTAAGTTCATGAATAAAGAAATGTTAAACTTTGGAGAACCCAATCTTGCTAGAACTAAGCATCTGCATATTACGTAAGTGTTTTTATATTATAAAATAGAATTAGAAAGCAGAATTGTTAAATAATGAAAATGTGTTAACGGAGTGACAGCCTTAATAAGTTTGTTCTTCTCAGAAATGATGCATTTCTGAAGACATTTAAACTCTCATTTGTTTGCAGTGTTGGCGAACCTTTTCAGCACTGAGTGGCAAAACAGAAGCGTGCGCACGTGAGCAGAACCAAACAAGCAACCACCACATGTATGGGCTGGGCGGCTGCTCTTCCAGTCTCCGGCCTGCGCATGTGCACCGGCCACCTGGTCTTCCAATTACCAGCACGCATGCACATACGAAGACCAGCTGGCTAGTGTGCATGCACATGGTGGAAACCAAAAGATCATTTTCCCGGTGCGCGCATGCACCCTGGCCACCTGGTCTTCTGTTTCCAGCACGCACATGCACCCCAGCCAGCTGATCTTCGTGTGCGCATGTGTGCCAGAAACCAGAAGACCAGGTGGTCGGCGCACATGTGCATGCTGGAAAATGGAAGAGCAGCCACCAGGCGCACACATGCGCACCAGGCGGCTGCGCTTCTGGTTTCCGGCACGCACGTATGCACACACACACGCACATGTGCGCACGAGTTCCCATTTTGGCACTCAGTGCCGAAAAGATTTGCCAACACTGATATAGGGGGTTGGCCTAGAAGACCTCCAAGATCCCTTCCAACTCTGTTATTCTGTTATTCATTAAACAGCCCAGCACTTCTATGTTTTTTTATTCAGTTTTCCTTAAGTCACAGCACCTAAAATGGTAAACAAGTATGACCTTTAAAGTCTTAAAATATTTCATTTTATTAATCAGGCAAAACTTTAACCAACTTTTTCATAATTCTGTAATTTTGAGATATAATCTTATGCATTTCAGTGCAATTTATTCCCCAGCTATCTTCAGAATAGAGGGGCTAAACTGTTGGCTAGATTAATACGCTTAATGACTGAAATTTAACTACTAAATTGTTAAGCCTAAGCAATTATATCCTTTTAGAATGGAATATTTAGATTCCTTTTAAAAATTATCTATCAGCAATTCAGTAATAAACAACTCATGATAATACAACTCACAATACACAAGCAAATAATAGATACAAACTCAAAGAAAACCGCTCGAAACTCGATTGCAAAAAATATGACTTCAGTAACAGAGTGGTCAATGCTTGGAATGTACTACCTGACTTTGCAGTTTCTTCCCCAAACCCCCAACACTTTAACCTTAAACTGTCTACTTTTGACCTCACCGCATTCCTAAGAGGTCTGTAAGGGTGCATAAGTGCACCAGCGTGCCTACCGTCCCTGTCCTAATATTCCTTTTTACTCTTACTCTTTTCATGTATTCAAATTATGTTTATACTTTTACCTGTTATCTTATATATGCTTGACAAATAAATAAACAAAAATAAATAAATAAAATTAATTGCCATTTATATTTAATATTCACTTTTAAATTGAAGCTACTGAGAATTTCCTCTGTGAGGGTGAAGGTTCATTCTCCAAGCTTGTGGATTGGTTTCTGAATGTTTCCTTACATAGTTTTGTAACATAGTTACCTAGCCTGGTAATGAAACATTTGGAAATCAACCCACAAGCTTGGTGAGCAAATCTTCACCCTCATCCTACACCCGAACTACAGATATTCGCCACTATTGTAATTTCCTCTCTATTATTATTTTTTCACTAGAAGACTCCTCCCCTTTTTCCTCACATATATAATATTTTTGCAGCCAAGGAATGCCATAGAGAAAAAAATGTTATACACGATTCTCCTTTTCTTTCAGAAGTCTCTAACTCTCAAATATCATACAACTGGAAGCATTACTTCTCTTGGTAGAAGACCTTTACACTGAAATTAAAATGTCATTCTAGCTTAAAGTACAAAAAGAGAGGGACAACTCATAAGTAAATTTTACTTTATAAAACCTATCATTCCTGACCTCTGAGGAATTCAGAATAACATTTTGATGTTACAGAGTCTTGTGATGGAAGCTAGAAAGCTTAGCCTATAATCCCAGGTGAACCTTAGACCATATTATTATTGCATCAGTTCACCAATAAATAGGGATACCATAGAAATTATTTTAGGCTTTATTTTCCTCCCAAATGTATACTTCCTGTATCTATCTGTGTTCCGATCCAACTTTATTAAGTTTCAAAACAAAGATAAAATACAGCTTAATAGAAATAGAAAAATTGGGATAGAGTAAAGGGAAATAAAGTTTAAAAGTGTCAAGAAAAAAATACGGAATTTTTTTTTTCAGCACAAATATAAATATACAATAAAATAACCTCTTACTCTTATGTTAAGACAAAAACATACAAATATATACTTTAAATAACATTACACACACACACACACACACACATATAATAACCTGTGTGTGTGTGTGTGTGTGTGTGTGTGTGTGTGTGTATGTATTCAGGTCTTTTCCCGTGTAAGAAGTGGGTTCGTTGGCTGTGTGGTTACATCTTGATGTAACAACATAGATGTTCAAGATGTAACAACACAGCCAACCAACCTGCTTACACCAACAAAGCCAGCTTTCCAGACCTCCCCACCAGTATTTATAGAGATGGCAGCTCCAATCACGCTTTGCTCGCACAAGCACAAAACCGAAAGCACCAGCCTGAAGATGACGAGTGGGACCTCGTCGAAACGTTGCCAAGATACTCTCAATCCTACAGGGGAAAAGACCCAAATATGCCAAGACTTGCATACCTACACCCGTGAAAATCTACAAACACACACACACACACACACACACACACACATAAAATAACATTTTACTTTAAGTTTAAACATAAACCTAAAATATAAAGTTTCTAACAATAAACATGCACAATATTTTTATAATCATAACAAATCTAAAACAAAGATTTCATTTTTATCTTTCTCAAGCAAGGAGTCCAAATGTGTTCTCCAGGTAGAACCAAGGATAAACAAATGCTTATATTTCCTCAAAAGTACTCATTTTTTTACATGTCTGCCAGTTCAATTAACTTCTGGGCATATAGTTGCCACCATTGTCATACATATAGAAACAAAGTCCCATGTTTTCCTTCAAACTGCTTATTCATGATACCCCAAAGAAAATTTTCTTGTTTCAATTGTACAGCCATGTTTAGTATCTTCTGAAATGAACAACATACCTTGTTTCACTACTTCTTGGCATTCTTACATGTCCACCAGAGATGGTACTTTCACATTGATTACATTTCTAACATTTAATTCCCTTATACATTACTTTCATTTCTCAATAATTTAATGAAAATTTTAGTCCATTAATCCACATATTTTCATATTTATCAAGCATAATATTATATTCATTTTTTCCATTTAATCATACAGTCCTTAACATATATATCCTCCTGAACTTCTTGAATCTATCTGTGAACTAGAATGGAAACCATAACATGGGAAATAGCACTTAGCACTTAGACTTATATACCGCTTCACAATGCTTTACAGTCCTCTTTAAGCCATTTACAGAGTTAAGATATTGCCCCCAACAATCTGGATCCTCATTCTACTGACCTCCGAAGGATGTAAGGCTGAGTCATCTTGAGCCAGTGAGACTCGAACTGCCAAACTGCTGGCATATGTAATCAAAAATTTAATAACAATAATAGCAATAGCACTTAGACCTATATACTGCTTCACAGTACTTTACAGCCCTTTCTAAGTGGTTTACAGTGTCAGCATATTGCCCCCAACAATCCGGTTCCTCATTTGTCAACCTTGAGCCATTCAGAATCTAACTTCTGAAGTGAACAGTGAGTTAGCCTGCAGTACTGCATTCTAACCACTGCACCCCCACGGTTCTTAATAATAAGAATAAACAAAGAAAGAAAAACATGTAATTATACCATTCCATACCCCATACAGTTTATTTGCATTGGGTTATAGTACCATCATCCACACCAGAGGACAACAGGAAAATTTAGTGGTATAAAAAAGTAATAACTCAGTCAATCAACAAAACAATCTCCTCTATCTAATCTATCTATCTATCTATCTATCTATCTATCTATCTATCTATCTATCTAGATAATCTATAATCTATCTATAGTGTCTGTCATTTCTCTCGCTCTCTCCATCAATTATCTAATAGTTATCCATCACTTCTTTTCCTTCTTTCCTTTCTTGATTTATGGTATTACTATATCTCTTATTCCTCTTCTGTAGTATCACTTACCCTACAAGGAAACAGCATGATGGGCATGTACATACATATGTTGATCAGTAGGTTAAGCTAACCAAATTCAAACAAATGTAAGCCAAGCCAGGTGTCAGTTAACGATATCCAATAATACAAATATTAAGAGTGGATTTTTGCATTTACCTTGTAATCACAAAGCATTTCATTCAGTAACCTCAAAAATACACTTTTCCCCAAAGGTTTCCACAATTTTGACCACTACTGTAGAAGACTTCCGTTCCTTCTTTTCAACACTTAATGGTAGATGTTTGTCCTGCAGAAGATGCAGGAAGAAAATGGTTTCTGGAATTTCTTCTTTTGATTGCTTTTCTTTTAAAGTAGATAATCTTGTTCTTTTTATTTTTATGAACAAAACCTGGCACCTAGTTAAATAATTTCCTATTTGGCATAAGCTCACTTGTACACATACCTTCCTTTACGCTGATGAAATTGTAAGGAAGTAAAGCAGCCTAGCAATAAAATGATACAGCAATTTGAATTTGAAAAAGCTCAACCTGTACAATGACTCTCCTGTCGTTCAGACATACTGTAGTTTGTCATACTTAATTGCATCTTGAGCTGGATTTATAAACTTTATAAACTTATAAACATTTTAATTGGAGGAACAGTCTATATCCTTAAGGGAAAATTCCAAGAATAAAAATTTCAAATTAGCATTGCCATCATAGACCACATTAGCTAGACCAGACACCTGGTTGTGTCACACAGAGAGGTGGGAGAAACTTTGAGCCAACAGAGAACTGCAGTGAATGTAAAAATCTGTAAATATTATTTGTCTTTGCCATGAAGTTCAACTCATTTGGAACAAGATGGCACTTAGGGAACAAAAATGTTCCAGTGGGCTTTATTTTATAAAGCTGAGATAAACAGAGAACATTTTTAAAAATCTCCCCCACACACTTACAGATGTAATTAACAACAATTTAAAAAGTGTCATCCACTTACTTTAGCATTTTTTTCTTTTTTTGTTATGTTGGTTTTGGTGCTTTTAAATTTCATTTATAACACCAAGGTACATGTGTATTACTATTCAGCAGGAAAAGAAAATATAAAAGATTTGGAAGAAAATAAAGAGGATAGAAAATTGAAGAGAGGAGAGGATTGCATATCTTGAGGCTTTGCATGTCTTGAGGCTTTCGGTTTATACAGGCAAATCTGTTAAAAAAACACTTTGAGAGGAAATGAGCATGGTTAGTCTATTGAAGAGAAGGACCAGCGGAAACATAGTAGCAATGTTCCAATATTTGAGGCTGTCATAGAGAGGAGGGGTCAACCTATTTTCCAAAGCACCTGAAGGCCAGACAAGGAATAATAGATGGAAAGTGATCAAGGAGAGATTCAACCTAGAAATAAGGAGAAATTTTCTGACAGTGAGAACAATCAACCAATGGAACAGTTTGCCTTCAGAAGTTGTGGGAGCTTCATCACTGGAAGCTTTCAAGAAGAGACTGGACTGCTATCTATCACAAATGTGTAGGGTCTCTTGCTTGGGCGGGGGTGGACTAGATAATCTACAATTCCCCTTCCAACTCTGTTATTCTGAGACTTTATGTAGATTTTTAAACGATGCATTATTTTTCCCTTTCCATAGGACTGAGATGTCACAACTCAGGAAAACGAGAAGCAAAATTTTTAGAAGAGTGACTTCTTGATTGTGTATGTCAATCATATGGCCTCAAAAACATATTGTGTGAATAGAAATAATAGGATACCATTTTCTTGTAAAAGTATGTTACATCCTACAATGACTTTTTTTTTAACCAGGTCAGAGATCAGGTACCCCAGCAACTGGTTCTTTTGGATCCAGAGACAATAAGCATACTAGTAAATAAAGGGATTTTAAGCTTTATTATTAATTCAAGCAAGTACAGTAGATTTAAAAGTGTAACACAAAAACCATACATACCAGGATCTCCTTAATAATGACCCCAAAGGTAATAATTTTTTCCATAGTACCCAACAAGGTCCCAACAAATGACAACAATCTCACAATTTTTACCAAAACTGCCATCATGATTTCATGGCCCTGCTATGGTAAGGACACTACAAAACCTGACTTGACTACAAAACCTGACTTGGCATATGTCTCTGGAATGAGACTGGAGTGTTTGTTACAGTGGGAAAATCTTTAAAGATATATGGTGATTCCCCCTTCCCTCACACAGACTTCTACTTCGTTCAGAATCAAGAGTGAGCAACAAGGAGGCCAGTTCAAAATGAGCTCTAAGCTTCTAGACTTTTCTTAATATGAAGGAGAAATCAAAATATGCCACTAATCTCTTTGAAATAATAATGGCGTACCATGTTGCCACTGCAAGGATATCAGAGAAGAAATGTGCATATTACAGGCCATTGAGAACTTGGTCCCTGTTCAAGTCTCTTTTTCATGTACACACACTGCCTTTTAAAATTGCTATATAGTAAAAAATAAATGAGAGGGACGCGGTGGCTCAGTGGCTAAGACTCTGAGTTTGTCGATCTAAAGGTTGGCAGTTCAGCGGTTTGAATCCCTAGTGCCGTGTAATGGGGTGAGCTCCTGTTACTTGTCCCAGCTTCTGCCAATCTAGCAGTTCAAAAGCATATTAAAAAATGCAAGTAGAAAAATAGGGACAACCTTTGGTGGGAAGGTAACAGCGTTCTGTGCACCTTTGGCATTTAGCCATGCCGGCCACATGACCACGGAGACATCTTTGGACAGCGCTGGCTCTTCGGCTTTGAAATGGAGATGAACACCAACCCCCTAGAGTTGGGAACAACTAGCACATATGTGTGAGGGGAACCTTTACCTAAAAAATAAATAAATGAGGGACATTTCTAGAACTTCAGATGATCCTTGTTTATCCAAAATATTCTAAGTCTCAGAATATTGGATTTCATAATTATCGTTCAAATTATTGATACTTCATACCAAAACGCTGCTGTTATATTTGTCAGAGGTGATCAATTCTACCAGAAGTATATCTATTCTGTTGCAAAATAATAACAGAAATGTATAATAGGAGGTCTATCTCTCCTTTTCCCCATGCACATAAAAATTGTAACAAATATTTCAAAACTGGAAGATTAGAATTATGCTTGGCCTGATGAAACCTCACAAAAGTCAGTGGAAATACTCCAGTTGATGTCAATGTGTTTTGGATACCATCCTTTTGGATATTGTTTGTTGGTTTGTCCAAAATTATTTTGTCTGTCTCATACTGATAAAATAGGTCCAGTATTTTTATATCACCAGAAAAAAATAGATTTTTTTAAAAAAGATACAGCATTGCATTTATGATAAGTGGAGCAGAACATGACACCATATTATTCAAAATTATGGTAACATGGCAATATAGCAGTGAATGCCTATGATCTTAAAAAGCAAATCAATTTTAGAAAGCCACATTTTAAAGTACTTGCTTGCCTTAGAGAAAAAAATGCAGCATAAACAAAACTATTACTGCCCTATTGGAGGTCTTGAAATTATCCATTAAATTATCCTTTAATAGACAATGATGTGCTCAGACAAATTCATGAAATATTTTGACCTTATCTAATGGTACATCATCAACAGGTGGATTATATAGGAAACTAAGCTTATATTTATTGAAGTGTTAAAAATAGACACTGAGCACACAGCATATTACCATTATATCATCTATCTTCTCAATATTCGAAGACCGAGAAGCGTTATCATCCTGAATTCATAGAATGCAACAGAGAGGAGTCAAAACAGGAATGATCTCCAGTCTTTAGCAGTTGCTCTCAACGAAAAAAAAAGTGTGGATTATTAACCATTGAAAAGGAAGCATTGGGGTTAGGCTATAGAAAATTTGATAGATGGATATGTTTATATTTAATGTCTCATGTATCTCAAAGTTTATTAGTATGAGGATGATTTAATATTTCTGCTGATGTGAAAAGAAACTATCTGATTTTCTGAAAAGTGAGGGACATGCAGGTATACAAAGCCTGTAAGATTTTTTTAAAAAAACATTATCTTTTGTCTTAGAGTTTAAGAGGTTCATTTGCACACTCTACTCCACTTTTTCATGCAAAAACAATATGAGCTTTCAAAATTATTGAAGAGTAATTTCTTCCCTGATAGAAGGATGTTTTAGATAAAGAGCACCAATTGCACCATGCTGCAATTTCCACCATTTTTTTTTTTGATAAAGTCATGAACATTCACTTGATTTAAATCCAAGAAAAGTATTTCTGTGCAGCTAGAGTAGCAAAGCAGAAAATTTACCATCTGTTGTAAATGAAGTCAGGAAAGACATTTAAATACCACACATGCAGTGGTGAGAAAGAGGGACAGACGCAGAGAGAGAAGAGATAAAGGGATAAAAATTCCAAAATAGCCCTAAGATTCTATACTGAAAATCTCATTGAAAATATCTGAGAGAGACCGTAAGAAAACCTAGAGTCAACCCACAAACATCAAACCAACACTGCATAACTTGAAAATATGTTTAAGACAGAGTTTCCCAAGATGTGCCCATGCCTTAGCTGCACTTGAACTCAGTCATTAAGAGAGCAGAATCTAATTGTGCATAATCTTTTGATGTAAGTTTGCCATAGAACACAAAATCTCAATTACTGGTACCTAACACATTATAAGATGGTGGCCACAACTGCACAATCAAAGCCCGAAGTCCCTTTTAACACACATCACAATGCATAAAAAATAGGGATGAGACTTGAATTACATAGTTGCAACCCCACCCCCTTGTAATTTTTTTAAAAATCCCCCCTGCCTGGATGCTTCAAATATTACGTTACTTGCTTGTGCAAATTCAGTTTAGCATAGTCTTTACTTGGTTTAATGATGAAGCATCAATATTTGGATATATATTTTACCACACATTTATTTCAAGGAACATTTCCTGGAGATGGTGACAGCGAGGGAGGACTGTTATCTTTGTATGTTGAAGTGGTGAATGTGTTAAATGTGTTGAATAGTGAACAAAAAAGATACAGTTTCAGCTAAAAGCAAAAATCACATTTCACAAGAGAGCTTTAAAAATGCATTCAGCCATACATAATAAAGTTGTCTTGGAAACACCACATTGACTCCTTCCTTTAATTTCTAGCTATCTCATTAAGATGCTACTAAGCAAGCAAGGTCAACTGCTAGAAAGAACAATCTAGGCCAAGTCAAATGGACAATATAATTTCCAAAGGATGTTGAACGATTACAGAAAAGAGGGGAGATTCCTTTTGTTGCACACTCTGAAAATGTCTGCAGGAAATGGCAAATGGTTTTGTTTGCCTACAAGTTCCATCTTGATAGCACCATAAATCCATATATTATAAATGAGAATGGGCTAATTTTACCATGCCTGATAGTCATCACTGAAAATTCCACATGAAAAATAACACGAGGAGTGGTTAAATAAACACCTGCAATTACATTTAAAATTGCATTTTGTTCACAATAAAGCAATCAATAATTATACAATTTCAGCAGTGGTTCCTTAAAAGAAACAAATATTGAAAACTCTGAGCAGTGATGAAATTCATAAAGAAATATTGACCACCTGTGAGTCATTGACTTATGGTACATGGTAAACAAGCACAAAGCTAGAAGAGATGTATGATTATAATTCTGTTTCCAGTTTTCTTGCCTGGTTAGCTGAGAATAAATTCATTAAGTCTGAATTTCAGAACGCAGTGTACAGATGATGGAAACAGAACAGAATTTACACAATTAATATAAAGGCGGATTTGAGCAGTATGTTATTGTACAAGTCAGGTAGAGCCCTAACAGTTGTGTTTGTACAACATACCAAACTTGGTTAATTTTATCTAAGTCTGATTATGACATAGGTGATGAGTTAATGATTCTCTATATTCTGTGTATCCAGAAAATTGGTTTAATCTAGTAATTAAGTCATTGGCTAAGCACATTGATTTGTGCTTAAGAAATTGTAAGCCGCCCTGGGTCTCCGGAGAAGGGTGGGATATAAGTTGAAATTTTTAAAAAAGTTGTCATTTAGAGGAATAACAAAATCCTCTCAATGGAGGAATGGATTGTGAAAATATCAGAATTTGCAGAAGTGGCAAAACTAATTTACTTAAATATCAGGGAACATTTTTTTTCAAAAAAAACTGGAAACCTTATATCGACTTTTTGCTGAAAGAAAAAAATGAATTGATGATAATATGAATTTGAAGATTAAGTAAGATGCAGACTAAATGAGAAAGTGAGGGGACTTGTAAAATAGACGGAGAAGGGACAGTAAGATTTCACTGTAATTATCTTTTGAAAAGAAGGTCAGAAGGTATATATATATTAATATATATATTAATCCCATTTATATCCCGCCTTTCTCCAGAGACTCAGGGTGGCTTACAATTAAGCACAAGCAAATGTGCTTAGCAAATCCCTTCATTTTTTGTATATGCCTGCTTATTAGGGCTTTTGCCCCCCAAAGTGGCATTTTTACAAAGTCAGTTCATTGCCCCCAACAATCTGGGATTACAGCTTTAATTAATTACACAAACCACATGAGTGATATTTATCTATGATCACAATTGAACTTGATTGCATTAATTTATATAATCAGCCATCACAACTTTAGGGCATGCACATAAGGTAAAATCCAAAGCCAACTGTAAAAATAAGGAATGCAATTGTAGCTCAAGATAAACTCAACTCTAATAATAAGAAAGAGAAACAGTGACAGGCTCACCTCACCAGATCCCATGATGAAGGGAACAAACAAACCAAGTCTTCAAGGATTTCTAAAATACTAACAAAGGCAGGGCTCTACAAATTTCAGAGGATATGTTGTTCAAAAGGGTATATTTTGTAATAGATGAGGCACATTTCCTGAGTCCCAAAAGATGGCATTGTTTAATAGATGGGATCCAGAGCATGACCATCTTGTCAGATATGGTGGCAAGAATTAACCAGAAGCAAGAAATCCTGCAAATACCCTGTTTCCTGGAAAATAAGCCCTATGCAGAAAATAAGCCCTACTTAAGATCCTGGCAGCTGGCCATTCCCCTCATTCCATCTGGTTGCTCGCTGCGCCCCAACCTTGCGGCAGTGGTGCTAGCACACAGTGTGTCAGGGTTCCAAGTAACACCCCCAACAAAAGAAAACTCTGAGGCTTGAGTTTCTTCAAAGTTACATTTTATTAGAGATGTCATATTGGCACATCTGGGAAAACCCGAATTTGAAACCTTCCAGGTTTTCCCCCCACAAAGGAAAGTCCAAGTCTCTGCCCAGCATGGTCCAATCAAAGCACAATCCCAACTGGAGATGCCTCCCAGTTCCAGCTCTCCAAGTGCAGGGCAAGATGTCCTTGACTTTCTGAGAAAGGAATGTTATTATGACTATATATCACCCATGCTCCATACAATTCCCCCTTCCACTTTTCCACAGTCGTAAATTGGGCCTGAAGGCCCAATGCCAAAAGATGGCTTCCAGGCCTCACAGTGCAGCCTCTACCCTGCCATGAGCAAGCAAGTGGGCCTCTCATATGTGAGGAAAAAAATAAGACACCCCCCAAAAAATAAGCCCTAGTGCTTATTTTGGCACCCAAAAGAAAATAATCCCCAGTTTTATTTTCGGGGAAACCTGGAAGGTCACTTCCAAGTCTATGAACTTCAGTTCTATGTAAAATGGAGAGGATTCAACAGTGAAGCACCCTGCTATTTAATGCACATGTTCATTTTTTTTTTTGTCAGGCCAAGCCATGAAATTCTACTTCTGGTTTGTTATTTGAAAGATCTTCTGTATAACAGAATGGAATAAATAAACAAACACACCTGTAGTGCCTTGGTAGGTGGACAAGAGATTAAAGAAAAGGGCACACAGCCTTAATATGTATTCTCTGACATATTTCTTAACAACAGCCACACATTTCCCAGACTCCACAGGAAAACCTTGCCTAGGAAAAAATATTAGGCTCTAAATAGCCCAAATCAAGTATGCTTTATAAAAACTCTTCTCTGTGCTTCTCCACTGACTCCATTTGTTTTTTGTCTTTTCTTCCCTTGTTCCCTAATAGGCTTCCTTTGGGTGTAGACATTCAGTGCCCCCTTTATCAATCTTTTTACAGCTAATTAAGAGCAGAAGCAACCCGATAATGGTAAATTAATAACCTTAGCTAATTGCCTTCCATCTGTAGTGTAAGATTAAGCATTGCTCCAGGATTTCATGAATTTGTTCACTTGAGCAGTGAGTAGAGACAAAGCAGAGAGATTTGTGAATACATTTAACTTTCTTAGATAAAACTCAGCTAGATATATTAAGCCTAATTACACATTTGTTTTTCCTCTTGATATTTTGTTTATACATTATAAGGCAAAGGCCAGAAGTTGAGGAGACCAAGGAAAGGATTTCTTAAAAAAAAATAAAAAAAAAAATTCATAAACCTTTACAAATTACAAGTACAAGTGCTACTTAGTTACTTAATTTTGCTTTAGATTAGAAGACGGCAGTTGGTTTCCATTTCACTTGAAGCTTCTGAGTCAGAAATTGAAGGAGGAAACCAAACAGACTGTCTACCTTTGAAGACTTCAGACATCTAGAGCAGCTTCAAGAGACTTTACTCTGTGGCAAGTGTTATCCAATTCAGCTAATGACAGGGCAGAATCTAGCATAGCATGTAGTCCAAGATCACGCCTATGAACTGTGGTGCTGGAGATGACTATTACTCACCCCTTGGACTGCAAAAATAAACATCGTCCTAGACCAAACCTCACCAAAGATATCACTTGAAGCTGACCAAACAGAGGCTTTCATACTTTGGCCATGTCATGAGAGCTGACGTACTCGAAAAGTCAGTCATGCTGGGAATGATCAGTGGAAAAAGGATAAGGGGTAGCCCTGATACCCATTGGCTGAACACAATGAAATAGTGAGTCTGGGGGATATGAAGGCTAGCTTGAAAGGCAAGTAGGAGAGAGGGGCTAAAATATATGAAATCTTGCTTCCCTTACGAGATAAAATTAATGATTAAGCAGGTATTTCATAGACTTCCCATTCAGAAGGATCCTCACATAAGAAGGATGATAATCTCATTTGGAATCACAGAGGGCAGGCTACAGCTGCAAGGGACTTTTCATTGCAATTGGCAATAATGTGATAAAATAGTCCTATTTCTAAGTCCTACTCTGGAAAACAAGCACAGCGTGTTTAAAAAAATGTATAAAATCGTTTGCTGGATCGCTCTTTTTTTTTTTTACTAGATACGTGATGAATGCTCTGTTGTGTCTGCCAAAACATAGCTATGATTTGAGAAGTGTTACAGTTTCATTTTAAAATGGACATTAAAAAAAAATAGAATGACAATGGAAGATTGCAGCCTGCTCTGAATTAACTGGATCTGACTATAAATAATTTGGGATTTTGATTCCCAACATTAGGACAGAATTCCAATGTTGTTTCTTGCAGGTTGTTCCTTTACCTTCCTAATCTGCAACACTGAAAAGCGTTTCTGACAAGAATTTTTCCTAAAGCAAGGCACTGATCTTTGTTGTTTGCCTTCTTTTTAGATTCATTAAAAAAACACTGATTAAAATTCAAAATTTCTTTTAAAACTGTCTTTTTCATGCTCTTCAGATGTTGAATGTGCATTTGAAATTTAATTGGGGACTTTTTAACTAAGAGCTTTTCTTAACTAGTTATCTAGGCATATGCAAGTAGTCCTAGATTAATGACCATTTGTTTAGCGATGGCACTGAACAAGTTTTCAAGTCCTCAAAGTTGTGGCTATTGCAGCATCCCATAGTCAGGCATCTGACTACTGGAACACAATTTTGAAGGTCACAGTGCCCCAAGGTCATGAGATCACCATTTTCAACCTTCACTGCCATTGTCAGCCTCTATGATGCTTGCTTGCTTTCGACTGCCATAGTAATGGGAGGGGGGAGGTAAAATAGGTATTTGGGAGGGGGGGAAGTGAGCTGGTGGAGATGTCTTGTGTAAGGGAGGAAAATTCTCACTGACTTTGTAGCAGCTGCAGGGAGTGCTGATAGCAGTCAAGGTCAACCATTCCAGCATACCAGACAGATGGGACCATCTGAAGAAGCACCCCATATGACATCTTGGGGAGATGTGGATTGGACATTCAACTTGGATTTTTTGGAGGGAGGGAATTGGGGATGCTTTCAATATGTAATTTTCGTGCCTATTGCCTCAGACTTTGCTTAATGTCAGGTGTGCCTCTGTTCAAAACTCAAGAAAGAAAAACCCCAACTCCATGTTTATAGAGAAAGGTACTTTTACTGAGTATGAACCGAATGCAACGAGAGAAAAGCAAAGTCTGACGCAATAGGTGTGAAAATTACATATTGAAAGCATCCCCAATTCCCTCCCCCAAGGACCCAAGTTGAATGTCCAATCCACATCTCCCCAAGGTGTCATGTGGGGTGCTTCTTCAGAGGCAGCTTCTGAGAAGCAAAGTCAATGGGGAAACTAACAAGAGGTTGCAAATTGAGTTTATGTGACATAGTACCTAACAACCATGTGGGTTTCAGCTAATGACCACAGCTGGAACTGCCATACCAAGTCAGTGCAATCCACTGCATGTTACGCTTATCACTTGGTAATGCAGGTGGTGATCCAATTACTATTATTCACCAAGGGCTACCTGTAATTGTCATATGCTTGAAGTCTCTGTTATAGTCTCTGCTGTAACAGTTCCAATTTGTTGGGATCGCTCCTGGCTTTCTGATACTGTCCCTAGTAAATCAATTCCTTTATTATTGCATTTGAGGTCTGCTTGCTAAAGTTGTCATTCTTCCCAGTGTAGATCAGTGTGTATGGAGATTCTCAGTCATCCAGGTCATAGTTGTCCCAAAGGTACTTTTTCAAGAGGCAACTGGACTTTCTGGTTTTTCTTTGAAGGTGTTTTGCTTCTCATCCAAGAAGCTTCTTCAGCTCTGGATGGGGAATGGAAGGATTTATACTCTTTGCAGGCAGCTGGTCCATTTGCATTCTTTTAGAGAGTCCTTGAGACCACCTGAAGGTTTATCATGTCATCAGGATCACCTGAGTAGTGCAAATGGGTGTGGAGCCTTCTTGGAACTGTTGTAGGATTGTGTTTTTAAGAGTTAGCAATCTTAAGATATGTGGACTTCAACTCTCAGAATTCTCAGCCAGCATGCTCCACACATCTTAAAGTTGCCAAGTTTGAAAAACAGTGGTCTAGATTAAGTGTGGGCAAATAGTGGCCTTGGGTCTCATGTGGTCCTCCGGATAATTATAGCCCCCTCTCAAATCTTCTGCAATGAAAACTTTCCATCAATTCTGGGGTAGTGGTTCCACTGCTCCACTGCTCTTTTGCTGTTAGGACAAAGCTTTCCAGCAGGCCAGTTCAATGTTTCATGGAGTCCTGGAATTGTCTCCACCTTCATCCCAAGCCATAGAGCAGAACAGGTTGCAATATTCTGTTTTACACAGGTTTGATAATACCCAGTTTGCACCTTGATGATGTGGACAAAACTAGCATTTCACCTAATCATCATTTCTATTGACCACTGCCTATCACAGATCTGAGCTGGTATTATGGGGATGCAGAACGCTGGTCATTGTGTCAAAGATCATGGATGGATGGTCTTATAACTCATGTGACCTTCTTTTGATTGTTTTGAAAAACTGATATTTAAAATACAACATATTTATCAAACACCATCGAGAAGAAAATGTAATGCTCATGCTTAATCTAATTTGGTAATCACTGGGTTGTGCAACAGAATTAAGAGCAGCAATAGTAGTAGCATCTTTAAGGCACTTGATCAGCATCAAAAAGAGTATGGATAAATCAAAATACACAGAGTACAATGTATATCAATTTGCAGAGGAATGACATCAGAAGCAAAATTTGCTAGCAGACTTTTAATGAAGTAGAATCTGACTTTGCAAACATATGAGCTGTTCTTATGCAGATGTATTTTATTTCCTCCTCTTTTTTTCCTTACAGATGCAGGCTCTGGATCAGGTGATGGAGGTAGGAATGTTTTCTTAAAACTCTCACTCCATTCCCTTACAGACTTGTTACTGTGGCTTTTCTAGATTTGTTATTCCATCTTGTATTGGAATTGCTAAGATTATGTTTTCCTCTGGGAAGTGACATTTTGCATTTTACTCAAACAAAAACTCTTAGCTGTTCTAAAATAGAAATTCAGAAAGATGTTTTATTTCTGGTAGAATTTTGTTTTATTCACTATTTAACTGGCACTCTATCTCCATCTGCTGTTACTACTATTGTTACACGTACCTGATTATGTTAGCATTGCATTCTCCAAAATGTCACTGTTGTTTTGGATCTCTCCTCCAGAGATCCCTATTCATTCTGAATATGAATTTTAGAACTAAAACGTTGGAAAGAAAATTTATACCAAATTTAATAGACAAATGAAGGCTTTAAAAGTGACAGCTGAGCATGTTTATTTCAACATAATGCCATCTTGATTTGCATATCATTTAAGTCTGGCCTTTCTGCAAATAGTAAGTGCAAGCTATCCAGTTAATATTAGGTTACAAATAAATCCTATAAATAGTTATTAAAGCAACAAGCCACATTTTCTGTATATATGGGCCTTTGAGTGACTATGCATAGAAACTGGCTATACAACCCCATGTATTCCAACATAACTAAAATTCATGAGATTTAAATTAAATTCCAGTTTAAGCATGTTCTATTTGGACTGACTGTACTCAGAGAATATCTATATTGTTGAAGTCACTTTTTCAAGAATGGGCTAAAAATTGAGAATAGCTCTTTTTTTATATTCAGGGTTAAGTTTCCACTCTACAATTCTCATTCCAGCTTGTAACTTACTGTTTTAGAGAGTCTTTTAATAGCACATTTAGAGATACAGCTCTGTTTGTAGATTTTTCAATTATTTGATAAAAATATTGTGGGTGCTGAAATTAACAGGTTGCACGAAATGCATACATACGAGTAAGATCACATCTCCCTTCCCCATCACACACGTGTGCATAAATGTATTCCTACAGTTTGATGTAATCTTGATTTATTTTTATTATTATTTTGTTTGATTTTGATTTTGACATCCAAATGAGCTTTACTTGAAGTTTCATATTTGCCAGTGGGATTTTGTTGTCTCATTCCTAATGAAGACTTATATTTGTCCATTGCTATTTGTTTATCTTAGATCCACAGACTAAAAGAGGAGATACTTGGAAGGAAGGAATTCTTATGAGTTTTACTTATTTTAGGATAGTGTTAATGCACATTATCAAATGATATTTGGTAAAAGGAGTACACCTGGTTTACCTAATCTTGCAAGATTAACAGAAGGGAATGAATTGTTCTGTACTGACAGTAGAGTCTCTTAAGAAGCAGTGTTTGGAAACTAATCAAGGAGAGAAGCAAGCTAGAACTAAGGGAGAAATTTCCTCACAGTGAGAACAATAAATTAGTGGAACAGGTTGCCCTCAGAAGTTGTGGGTGCTCCATCACTGGAGGTTTTTTTTTATGAAGAGATTAGGCAGCCATTTGTCTGAAATGGTATAGGATTTCCTGCTTGAGCAGGAGGTTGGATTCAAAGTCCAAGGTCCCTTCCAACTCTGGTATTCTGTTATTGTGTTAAAAATATGTGTTGCTTGTGTGTTGATTCCAAAGTTGTCTAAAAAGCTGCCATTTGATTGCTCAAGAGGAGTTTTCAAAGTGACTGAACCTTTGGATTTTAACCTGATGTTTGAACTTTACACATTTTAGCACATTTTGCAGTCTTTGAGAAGGATATGTGTCCTTTTGGTATCATTTCCATGCAGGAGTTCTGTTGATTCTCCAGGTTCTTTTCTTAGTCATGGTAGTCATTTGTTTCTCTACAGCAGAGGTGTCAAACTCACATCGTCACAGCAGCATCACGTGATGTATCGGGACTTTTCCCCCCTTTGCTAAAATCAGGTGTGGGCGTGGCCAGTGTGTGACGCATCCAGCCCATGGGCCACAAGTTTGACAGCCCTGCTGTACAGTATCCACTATATAAAAACCATTCTGACCTGGATGATAACATTTATCATTCTAACATAAGTGCTCATAATATAGTGTTTTGTTTTGTTTTGTTTTTACTGAAAATGGCTTTCCTCTTTTTTCAAAACTCCACTACTGTATAGCTTTCTATTCATTTTCTCCTCATTATTCATAGTCTTAGATTTCAGATTTAATATTAACATTTCTCAAAAGCATTATCATTTGTGATCTTTTATTGTCTGGTTATCAATGTTTTCCTTTGTTTGTATTTATGCTTTTTAAATGGGTCTATTCTCATGCTTCCAAAGGAAATAAATGGTTTTGAGCTATTTCCATTTTTATTGGGACTCAAAAGAATCTCATTACCCAAATAGTTTCATTCATCCAAACCGGCTGGCAGATATCAAAAAAGATTGCCAGATAAAAGGGACTGTTATTAAGAATAGGGTTACTTAGAACTCAGATGCCCAGGAAACAAATAATTGGGCAGATGCATATAGCTAAATTTGACTAAGAAGGGGATCATGTCATCAAACTACAACAATACAGATAAAACATCTTCCCATTTTTCTGACAGTTTCTGAAGCAGTCTTTACAATGTATTGTCCTCTAGATGCATGGGACTATAATTCTTAACATCAGCTCTTGGAGGAGCAAGGTTGGGGAAAGTTGGTCTAGAATAAGATAGAAGCAATTTCAATATCTATAATATTTTGATACAATCACCAGCCAGCTATAATGGGAATATTGTTTTTGTTCATTTTTCCTTTTAAAAATTGTAATTATTCTTTTCCATCTCTCTCTTTCTTTCCTTTTCTATGATTATGGGCATTTAGTTTTAAAACAATGGAAAGTAGTGGTATTATCAATATTAATGTTTTGACTTTTGTAGACACTTTTGGTTATTTGTTAAAATTATATAATGAACCTGGTTCTATACATTATTTAATCAATTAAATAATTTTAAATTTTATGATAATTGCACATCTTTATTGATAATGTATCCTTCATTATCTGTATCTTTTTCCAACTTTTCTTCTTTTTATTCCTTTCTTAAAGTGATTTAAACAAATTATTAATAGCCATAGCAATAGCACTTAGACTTATATACCGCTTTACAGTGCTTTATAGCCCTCTCTAAGCAGTTTACAGTTAGCCTATTGCCCCCAACAATTTGGGTCCTCATTTTACCCACCTTGGAAGGATGGAAGGCTGAGTCAACCTTGAGTCTGGTGAGATTTGCAGGTAGCCGGCAGGCAGCAGAAGTAGTAGCCTGCAGTACTGCACTCTAACCACTGTGCCACTGTGGTTCTTAATAAAAAGGAAATTGATGTAACACAGTAATAAATACACTAAGACTAAGAGTATGTGGGATGGAGAAGAATGCTATATTCATATTTATTTCCTGGCATTAGATTGCATGATTACCATCAATTTTTGTTTACTCTTGTTAGGAAAAGAGCAGTCCACTTCTTTTCATCTGCACTGAGATGGCTTGGTAGAACAAGTCTGCCATGCTAGTGTCTTCTTTTTGCATTTGGACACTCAGATTAGGAACCTGAAAATAAAATGGTGGCCTTACTTATCATCCAATATAGTGCCTTCTTTATCTGCTCAAAGGTGCTCTGCTTGTTGTGATTTTGCCCTTTACATCTGGCTTTTGATTTGCCCCTGGGAAAATAAATGCAAAGGAAACAAAGATGAATGTTGTGCAAAACCATTTCTCAGCTGTGTTGGTCACTGCATTTTGTTCACCTCTCAGCAATGGTCCATGTGCCAGCTTGGAAACCTGTGAGGGGAGCCCTTTCAAGCAAATGAGCAAAATGCAGCCATTGGGGTAGGACTATGGGGCAAACCCCAGAGCTCAACCTAAAAATGAGTGGAAGGAACCACAGAGTAGAAAGGCATTTTGCTACATTTGAAGTGAAATATAAAGCTATTGTCATGTAATGAGGAGAGTCACAAAGATCATATGAAGTGGAATAATCTGTAGTAATTTGTGAATAAGAATGATAAATCCAGAATCTAATTTTTCCTAACTGCAGCACTGGAAACAACTGCCCATGTTTGATAACTGGAATTGGAGAAAAGAGCTGGAAAATCATCAAACTCTTGATATAGACACCTTTAGTCTGCATCAATATCTTCACCTTTTTGTAGCTCTGGAATGTGGCCAAAATATATCTTCAGAAAGGAGAGGGGATTATTTATGTTAGCTTCTTACAGGAGAGCTACATTAAAGTGGCAGCTATATTTTGCAGTAGAAGACACCAAACAAAAATGGGGAACAGATTAATGCTGTTCTTAAATATAGAGATTGAAAAGAATCAGCCATTCTCCTAGATAATGAATGCCAGTCCACAGCAACTAAAGAAATGATTTCGAAACAATTTCAAATAAAAAAGCACAGGCTGACAAAAGCAAGTAGAACAGGACCTCAGGGACTGATTCGGCAACTTGTAGGAAAGTAGAACTATGCAGTAGGCAGGATCAGATCATTGCTTTCCTTTTTAAAATCTGCAGAGCTGCCTGGCATGTGTAGAAAATGCATGATTGAATAGGCAACCAATACAGTTCCAGGTGCAGAAGCCTGCTAATGTATCAAAAGGAAGGAAATAATCCCTGTCATTTAAACACTCGCACAGCATCCTCCTTTAACTGGTATAATGCTATGTAATAAAAACCATAATTTTGGTTGTCATTAATGAAAGTGTTGGAGGGAGAGGAGATTACTGGCTGATGGAAGATGCTGCATACTTTCTTTCGCATTTTCAATGATGTGTGCTACTGGAACTATGATCAAGCCACAACATTAGCTCAGTGATATAAAAACAGATAGAAATTGGGAAAGACTGTCATCCTGTGGGTTTGCCCAGGTGATCAGATCTGCTGCACTAGGCTCTGAGGATACAATGTCCACAACAGGAGGGTTGAGTTTACATGGCTTGCTGTTTTTCTCTATAAAAGTGTGAAGGAGGAGGACGATTGTCACTGGTGTTCTGTTAATTTGATGGAAAGATAGGCTTTTAATCAGGCTCATTGGTGGCCTTGATTGCTTTTTAGTTCTGAATTTGCAGCTTCCTTGGAGTGTGTGTAAATTAAACCATTATCAATGTTGTGAAGAAAGCTGGGCTACTAGGGTGATAAATCCATAAATGGCAGAGACTCTAGAAGGGAAAAAAAGTGTAACATGAACATGTTGAAGAAATTCTGAGGGAAAAAATGAATCTTCTTGTTGTTAGTTGCAAAGTCATGTCCCACCCACGGACAATGTTCCTTCAGGCCTTCCTGTCCTCTACCATCCTCTGGAGTCCATTTAAGCTCACACTTACTGTTTCAGTGACTCCATCCTATGGAGAATAGTTCTTTACAGCATTGGACTTCTTTTCACCACCAGATGCATCCACAGCTGATCATCCTTTCGGCTTTGGCCCAGTCACTTCACTCTTTCTGGCGCTACTATTACTAGTCCTCTGCTCTTCCCCAGTATCATATTGGACACCTTCCGACCTGAGGGGCTCATCTTCCAGCGTCATGTCTTTTTGCCTTTTGGTACTGTCCATGGGGTTTTCATGGCAAAGATACTGGAGTGGGTTGCCATTTTCTTCTCCGATGGATCATGTTTTGTCAGAGCTCTCTGTTATGACCTGTCCGTCCTGGGTGGCCCTGCACGGCATAGCTCATAGCTTCATTGAGCTACTCAACCTCTTCGCCACAACAAGGCAGTTGATCCATGAAGGGGTGAAATATTATACTGTCCTGAAAACTACCTTGCAATTTTTCAGAACTCTTCTTCTTTTTCATTTGTTTAGTTTGATTGGTTTTCTACCTTATTCTTCAGTGGTGTGTTTAAGTTCACTTCACTGCTAAAGTTGGCAATGGCTGTTAAAGCTGTTCTGGTTATTTTCTGTTTCATATTGTTCATATGTCTTTATTCTGAAATCTGTCTCACTACTGAAACTTTGCTGGGTTTGAGCAGGCCCCATGAAAAGAGACCCTTGGGAAACCACAAGCAGGTTCATTTTAATAATGTGAGTTGTATAAATTGTTTTCAAAGCAGTTTTTTTTTCCTTTCATATAAATGGGGAAAAATAGAAAGTCCACCATTTCCTAGAATTTGGGCAACAATAGTGCAAGGACACTTTTTTCCAAAAGCATCTTGTTCCAGAAAGCTATAGACAACCTGTCGTATTGTACTGTAGTTAATGAAGTTAAAAACTTTGTTTTACTTTTTGGTGCCCCTGATAAGTTATCCTATGTATTTCCACTGGGTCTCAGTTGGTATGAATTTTTTTGATGACATTCTGGTGGGTGGAAGGGGGGAGGTTTCCACTGCGCAACACACATTTCTCACAAAAATGGAATATGCATCTTTTGCTTTCAGTATAGATGCTTAAATTATGCAAACATTGGTAAGAGTCCAAAAAATGTCCCTCCGGGACAGAATAGCATTTGCCAGCAGAAAATATTTTTCCTTCCTTTTTTTTCTACCTCTCTCGCCCCACTCTCCACATAGGGATGGCCTAGTTTCCAAGGCAGATTCTGTTTTATTGGGAGGGAGTATATTGGCAGTGGAGTGTGGGGAAGAGAGGATGGTTCATTTGCTCATAGCACAACCAATCCATTTTTGTCTAGCCCCCTGGAAAAAGAAGAGATGTTATCACGTGTATACTTCAAAGAGTGACTTATTTTCTGGACAGTAACATAGTGCTCTGTGAATAGGGAGCAGTTTAGATACACTGTACATGGGGAAACTTGCTGTTAATTAAAGCAAAGATCTTCCTTATTATTTTTCTAGTTCCCATTTAGAAGAAAGCCTAATTCAGCTCTGCTGCTGAGTATTTGGATGCTGTGGCAGTAATGTATGGCCATTGCTCCCATTAATTCCACATCTACTCTTCTCTGTTTTTTTTCCCTGCTTAAAAAGAACACACAAATGGGTTCAGGTGCCTCTCTCACACAAAGCATACAAAGCACTGCCTTGGCCCACATAAAATGTGTACCTGTCTCAATGCTATTTGGTGTGAATAACTGTTAAATCCAGCAACTCTGTTTCTTCTCACCACTGCTTTTTTAATCTTCACCTTACTGGGTGCTTGATTGATAAGCAGGGCTATAGAGGGCAAAATGAGTGTTAGTGTAAACACCACCTGAGCAACAGTACTTCAGCCAAAATACTCAATAAAAGAACAAGTGCACATTGATTTGGATGAGATGATACCCAAATATGTTACAGGACAATAGCTTCAACAACAGACATGAAAATAATGAAAGCAGACTAAGGCAGCTGGAAAACAGTGTTTGATTCTGGCTCAGTCTTTCCCTTCCCATCCATTTCAAGGGAAATAATCTAAGGCATGGAACCTCAGAAGGCTAATCTCTGGAGCTGTGTAGGTTCCTTTCCAAAGTTTGACATATGAAAAGAGGGACCTTCGTGTATTTATAACAACTCTTCCTTACATCAAGGCTAGCTAACGGAGCACTTTTAATGTTCTCTCTATCTCACACACACACACACACACACCACCATATATTGGATGTCAGTTCCTTCAGTCTTCAAGGCTTCTCCAGACAATGTGTGTGTGCAGCCCAGCAAACTTTGCAGCTCAGCCTTAACTTTAATTGAATTGGCTGATCTAGAACAGCTGCAAAAGCATTCCCTACCTGGCTGGGAAGTTACAAAGGGATGAAAAGGAAACTCTTTGGCTGGCATTTGGTATCCAGATGCCCAAAGTGATGCTGCTTTGTATGGGAAAATGAAACTCCACCTCAGCATCCATATATCATAGCAAGCTTACTTTTTTAGAAGGAAGTGTCAACATGCTTCTGGTACTTTCCCCATCTTCTCAGCTACAAATTCCAGCAAGGGAATTCTTGACCATTCACATGATTTCTATATGTCAGAAGTTCTTGAAGGCTTAGGAAGCTCCTCACTTGGGTGGGAACTAGCAATAGGGGTATGACCAAGGCACTGTATGAAACCATCCCTCTTCACCAGCCAATCAGAATCTAAGGGAAAAGGTTAATTGGAACCAGGATTCCAGTTGTCTCTGATTCAGTGCTGATTTTTGTACCTTTGCAACAAAACAGTTACAGGTCCTCTTTGAAGAGCAGATGGCAGATATGTCCAGGTGGAGATTATGTGCCATTTGCACTCCTTGGGCTGGGAGGCACTGCTGATAGCTACTCACACTTTGACCACCTCCCAAGTGGATTACCTTAACATGCTCTACATGGAGCAACCCTTGAAGACTGTCCAAAAGCTGCCATTGTTCCAATATGCAGCAAGGCAGGCAAATTTAGGCACATCTCGATATACCCATATTACATCTCTCCCTAATGAACTACACTGGCTCCCAGTATACTTCTGAAAATGAAATTATAAAAGCCCAGTCTAGCACAATGTCACTGAAAAAGAACAAGAGACCCCAGACAAAATCAGCATGCTTGCATAAAGAACTCTCTGATAAACATGAAAGACGAAAAAGGACAAGTATAAAAAAATGAAAAGAGGGACACATAACTAAAGCAGAATACCAGCATATAGCTCAAATCTGCAAAAATGAAATCAAGATAGCTAAGCCTCAGAATGAACTAAGACTTGCAATAAATATCAAAAATAATTTTTAAAAAGTTTATTTCAATGTAAAAAGCAAGAAAAAAGTCAAGGAAACAAACCATCCACTGATGGGAAAATATGGCAAGGAGATGACAGGCAGCAGCAGGCAGAAAGCAGAACTGCTTAATTCATTCTTCACATCTGTCTTTACATGAAAGGAAAAAAATAGTCCAACGTATCAAAAGCAAAACTGTAGGTGACAGAATAAGGAATGTATGTCAAAATAGGTAAGAAAATGGTAAGACAACCCCTATCTTCTCTAGACGAGTTGAAATCAGCAGACCAGGTGGATTACATCTCAGAGTTCTGAAGGAACTGGCAGACGTGATCTTGGAATCATTAACCATATCTTTCAAAGACGCTGGAGTACTGGGGAACTACTAGAGGACTGGAAAAGAGCTGATGTGGTTCCCATCTTCAAAAAAGGAAAAAAAATAGATCCAGGAAACAATCCCACATCAATACCTGGGAAGATCCTGTAAAAAGTTAAGCAATGCATCTGCGAATACTTAGGAACCAGCAAAGCTGTTACTAGAAACCAACATGGGTTTGTCAAAAACAGATCATGCCAGAGAAACTTTATTGCATTATTTGACAAATTATTACTAAATTAATGGACCGGCAAAATACTGTGGCCATTGTATACTTGGACAAAGTAAGCTACAGACTACTACTTGGTAAGATAGAAAAATATGGGATAGACAGCATCACCACAGATGGATTCGTAATGTGCTGACCAACCACACTCAACATTCAGTCCTTAATGGAGGGAAGATACAGGTTTCTGTCTTAGGCCCAGTACTCTTCAACATCTTCATAAATTATTTAGATGAGGGGATAGAGGAACACATCAAATTTGCAGACCAATACCAAATTCGGGGGAATAGCCAACACTTTAGAACAGGGGTGTCAAACTTGTGGCATCATATTGTCGTCACGTGTTGTATCACAACTTTTTCCCCCTTTGCTAAACCAGGGGTGGGTGTGGCCGGTAAGTTTGACACCCCTGCTTTAGAAGATAGGCTCGAGATCCAGAAGGTTCTTGACAGACTTAAACACTGGACCCTATCCAATAACATGCAATTAAGTGATGAGAAAAGAAGGTTTTTACACTTGGGCAAGAAAAGCCAAATGCACAAGTGTGGATTAGGTGGTATCTAGCTCAACAGCAGTAACTGTGAGAGTGATCTAGCAGTCTAGTGGACAACCACTTAAGTATGAGCCAGCTGTGTTACAGCTGCCAAAAAGCTAAAGTGGTCCTAGGCTTCATTAACAGAAGGTAGTATCAAGATCACATGCAATGTTAGTAGTGCTTTATATTGTACCACAATATAAGACCACATGGAATATTGCATCCAGTTTTGGTCACCACAATACAAAAATATATATAGAGATTCTAGAAAGAGCAGAAAAGAGCAACAAAGATAATTAGGGGACTGGAGGATAAAAAGTTGGATGAACTGTTGCGGGAACTGGATATGTCTAACCTAACAAAAAGAAGAACTAGGGGTGACATGTCAGCACTCTTCCAATATTTGAGGGGATGTCATAGAGAAGAAGGGGTCAATCTATTCTTCAAAGCACCTGAGGGCAGGACAAGAAGTAACAGTTGGAAACTTATCAAAGAGAGAACCTACCTAGAACTAAGGATAAATTTCTTGACAGTGAGAACAATTAATCAATGGAATGGCTTGCCTCCAGAAGTTGTGGATGCACCATTACTGGAGGTTTTTAAGAAGAGATTAGACAGCCATTTTGTATAGGGTCTCCTTGAGCAGGGGTTTGGGCTAGAAGACCTCCAATGTCTCTTCCAACTCTGTTGTACTGTTACCGTTACTGAATTCATGGTGCATATTAGATTAAACATTTTAAATATGAATGGTTTTATACAGTTCCGTTGAGTTTTGTTGAGAGGAAAATAACATAGAAACAGCATGGAATGGTCAAGGCATGGGAAAATAGTATGATCTGGACATTAAAGGATTTTTTCTTCTCCTGGTAACTATAACATGTTAAGATTTCATTATATATAGTCCTTAACTACAGATCTTTGTGCTGCCTAGGGAAGTCTAGTTATCTAGAAATGGGAAAGTCTTTATTGCTCTCCTTTGGACTTCATAGTTAAACATCCAAGTCAATACTTTCCTGGTTCTTTTTGCCCTTTTCTTAAACTCTTTTTAAAATATATTTTGGGATTTCCCCACTTGCCAAGAAGCTCCCCTGAGTTCTAAATGTACCAATATATAATAATACCATAGTCAAAAAGTCTTTTAAAATGCTCACATGCTGTTTCAGATTTAACTTATATTTTCCAGACCTCTGTTGGGTTTCAGCAAACTCTTAAAGGTTGCTCATCTGGCAAATATAGATCCAACAGAGTTGGCCTTTTCCTGTAAATGTCTAAAAAGGAGCCATCCACATTAGGGAAGAGAGCAGCTTATTGACATAATTACGTATCAGCTGAATTCACAACTTGAGCCAATTGTATCAGATATATTTTCAAGCAACAATTTATTAGCATGGATTTATCAGGTTATAGAAGCTGAACTATTTCAATTAACCTGTTTGGAAATGGAAGTTTTGGTCAGAAGTAGGAACCTAGGATGCAGGGAAGCTGAAAAGTAAAAAACTGGATTCCAAGGGTGGAAGAAAGATGGCTTCCCCATGTTCAATTACATAAAAACCCAGCATGTTTTATGCAAGTATTTTTTTAATGAACCAAAGACATTTTGAATGTGGGAATTTATCATGGCCATTTTTACCATGGAAATGCAACACAGAAAAGGCAAAATGACATTGGCTTCCACCTTCCCCTCTAGTTGTCGAGATGCTTCCTGCACTTCAGCTATTCCCCCTTTTTTTCCTCAATAGATGAGCAAAAAAGGGCCCATTCAGATGTATTGGTTCACTTAACAACTGCCACAAAGAAGTCCAGAAAATTACTTCTGATCATGTGTGTACTTTGCCTTATGATCACAGAGACTTATGACTTAGGTACATCTTCTTTATTTGGAAGCCATGCCAGAGCCATATCTAATGCTGTGATATATAGAATATAGAATGTAATCCAGATTCCTAGGAGGGAGGGGCTGCTTTCCAGAGGAATAGAGAAGTTTGATTGGGAGTAAGAGTTAACACAGTTTCTTCCTAGAAGTTCTCATAATAAGATGTAATTTAGCAAGATTTCTGTTTACAGGTGAGGACCAATAAAGGAAACTGCTTAGAAAAAAATTAACATTTCTTTGTTTTGGGAGCCTAGGAGTGGTGAATTGCTCCCGGTTCACCCCAGTTTGGGTGAACCAGTAATGGTGGTGACGGGAGGCTCCGCCCACCCACCCAGATGTCATCAAAAATGCTCTGCGTGTGTGCAGAAGCGCTGTGCGCTTGCAAAGCGAGCGCACCCACCCACACACTACCGATAGCAAACTGGTAGTGCCGGGATTTGAATCCCACTACTGGAGCCTGGCATATAATCTATTTAAGCAAATGGGAAAGAAGTGTAACTCATGTCACATTTTTTGTCTAGAGCAGCTCAGCTTCCTCCCTATCTGAAAAATGAGTGATCTAGCATGAGCAGTTCACTTTCATACTGTTCGCCTTCAATTAACAAGCCAGGATTGCCAAAAAGTGAACAAAAGTCCCTGAAAGCTGGTTAGAGACAGAGATAAGAATGTATAATCATCTTTCTTTTATAATTGCTGCATAAGATTGAAACCCCAGAACATTGGCTCAAGGAGCAGCTAATTGCATACAGGACATCAGTGTCTTGGGTGGCATGAAATATAATAGAACAGCTATTTGATGGATCTGGGCATTGATCATTAAATGGCTCTCTTGTGAAGTTTGGCACATTTGTCCTCTGATTTCTTACCTTACTGTTTCCCACAACTTTCTATAAAGTCCAGCCACTCTGTGGCAATTAGTTATTGATTTCCTTGGTGTCATATATTCCACCATGGCTATAATGAGTTGTATCAGATGGAGGCCTCACTCTGCCTTCAAGATCTTTGGAGGAACAGGCCAACTTTGAGCTGTGGAAATGACTGAAGCTCATGAAAGAAAATAAATGGCTGACATGTAGTTTCTGTAGGCATTCTCTGTCTCTGTGTGTCTCTCTCTCTGTGTATATATCAGTGGTGGGTTCCCCCCGGTTCGGTCCGGTTCGCGTGAATAGGTAGCGGTGATGCTGTGACGTCACCAAACCAGTTCGCAGCGTCCCGGACCCTGTCCCACCCGCGCGGCCCAACTTACCTTTTTGAGAAAAAATCGGCAAAATTAGCGTTCTGCGCATGCGCAGAGCGTTTTTTTGCCGAATTTTTAAAAATAAATGTTTCTGCGCATGCGC
>JANHFM010003167.1:394532-405096 GCA_032468115.1 Grayia smithii
TAATCCCATTTATATCCCGCCCTTCTCCGGAGACTCAGGGCGGCTTACAATTAAGCACAAGCCAATGTGCTTAGCAACAGGTCTGATGTGTTCGACCATAGAAGAGAAGGAAAGACCCCGAAAGAAAGACCAGACACACCAGGGCAGGGCTGGCTGATGTCTCCAGCCAACGAGAAGGCACGTATCAGGTAGGAACCAACGTTCCTTCTCTGTATTGGCTGGAGACATCAGCCAGACTGGTACATACCAAAGCTACCGGATCCCAGTAGGGTGGGACAGTCTAGTCTGATGTGGCCGGGCCTGCCACCACCCTTTGGAGAACCCTGCGCCTAAATGTTACGTCGGCTGAGGCAAATTGGTCTAGACGGTAGTGCCGAATAAAGGGCGATGGAGAAGTCCAAGTAGCCGCCCGACAAATTTCCAACCAGGACGCTTGAGTCACCCAGGCGACAGAAGTAGCAGTGCTTCGAGTAGAGTGAGCCGTCACTCGAGGAGGCCGAGGCAAAGAACAAAGGTTGTAGACCTTGGCTATGGTGTGCCTGATCCACCTCCCCACAGTCGAAGGAGAAGCCTTAGCCCCCAACCAAGAGGGACTGAAGGATAGGAAGAGCGCTTCCAAATGCCGAAAGGGAGCCGTCCTCTTGATGTAGACTCTAAGCACCCTTTGAACATCCAGACAATGCCAGCGTCTCTCAAGACGATGAGATGGTGACGGGCAGAAGTTTGGTAAAACCAGCTCTTGTAGTCTGTGGAATGGAGGATTGACTTTCGGCACAAAGGCAGGGTCCAACCTGAGGATGACTCTGTCCGGATGAAACACGCAGAGGTCACTAAGAACAGACAGAGCCGCCAACTCCAAAATCCTCCGGGCCAATGTCACGGCCAGCAGGAATGCCACTTTACAGGTAAGAAAACGAAGTCCCACAGTTCAGAGGGGCTCATAAGGCTCCACGGTCAAGGAATCTAGAACCAGGGAGAGATCCCAGGTGGGATACCTGTGCAGAACCGGAGGGGAGATGTTAGTGGCTCCCCAGCGAAATTGTCGAAGGTAGGTATGACGAGCGGTGGAGCGACGCTTCCCACAGGAAATGACTGAAGCCAAGGCCGCCACCTGTCGATGTAGAGTATTAGCCGAGAGACCTTTCCGGAGACTGTCCCGTAGGAAACGGAGTACGTGCACAAGAGAAGCCAAAGTTGGATCAATAGCGTCTTTGACACACCATCTAGAAAAACTGCGCCAGGTAGCTGAATAAATCCGCTGCGTCATCAGGGGTTGACTGGAGCAGGGGTTGACTGGACCCCCCAAAGTGCTGCAACCGGAATGGAGGGGTTACAGTCCTGTAAAGAGACCTGGTCAATGCTGGCACTGGGGGATGAAGGGCGAGTCTGGTCTCCAGAAACTCAGTTAGCTCTGTCACAGATCTGTTGGAAGAGCCAAATGCCTACGCTGCTCAAACTTCTGGGATGCCTTTACACTGTGCCCTTCTTACCCCTAGGGGCTGATCCTGAGGAACTAAGGCCGGAGTCAAGGTCTGCTGATCCGGAGCAGAAGGGGTAGTGGAGACCTCCTCCATCGCAGCCCTCTGAGATTTACTCTTGGCCTTAGGCATGTTGGAATTGAAGGGGGGGGAGAAGGGGGAAGCAATGGAGACCAAGTATCCCCTTAAGGGAGGAGCTGGTGAACACACCACCAGATTGGAATGAGACTTGCTGTCTGTCTTTACCTTCCGTATCTTTGAACTTTTTAAAAATTATTTATATTATTTTCAAATCTATGTATGAGACAATATATATGTCCAGTATGCCTTACAGGCAGCCACGCCTTGAGATCCAAGTCACTCTGAGCAATTAAAGCGGCAAGCACTAAATCAAATAGTCAGAAAGAAGTGATCCCACAAAGTGGGAGAGCGCTCATCCATTAAAGCGATCCCACAAAGTGGGAGGACGCTCATCCAGCCAGCAATTGCCCAAGGGCAGATCGCTATCCCACGAGCCGACGCTCGTAAAGGCTGCCTCCCGCCAGAAGCGCTCTATTAAGTTAATGAGCAGCGAACGCCCGCCTGAGATCAAGGGCAGCCCGCGCTGAACCGACGCCAAGGAAAAGCCTTGCTGCTCGGTATCTGCCGTCCAAATTGGCATTAGAAACAGCTGCTGTGCGCTAGGAAAGCCCTCTGACTGGGTCTGCGCAGAAAACAAAGGCGCGAATGCACCAAAACTGGTAACAAAATGGCGGGTGGAGCTACGAAGTAAATGGCCATTTGTTCAAGCCAATGCAGCTGCGAGGCTGTAAAACGGCTATCAGCAAAGGGAAAAGCCCTGAAAATACAGCAGCTTCTATCAGGGAAAAAAATGAAAGAAACTGGTGGCAAGGGGGGGGAGGAGGGGGTAAGGGAATAAAGAGCCCTCGCCTAAGGCAGGTAAAAGGGAAGGAATCAATCCATGTGAAAACTACAACTGATAAGGAACAAAAGAACAGAAGCAACATAAAACACTAGAAGGGAATTCCCAGGGCTTTCACACTCACACCTCCCAAGGAAACACTCTCGAACGTCCACCAAGCCAAGAGACAAGGGCCAAGCAGAGAAACGGTTGAACACGTCCTGTCCTGCTGAAGGACCGAGCCGAACTGGGATTCCCTGGTGAGAAGGCAGGACAAACAAAAATGATTGACAGGCTCGGTCCTTCTGCTGATAGGCGAGTACTACCCAGTCTGGCTGATGTCTCCAGCCAACAAGAAGGCACGTATCAGGTAAGAACCAATGTTCCTTTTTTTGGGCTGTACTAATCTAGATGAAATTGTTCACTGGACATTTTTTTTCCTGCTGTTTTACTGTTTTTAATTTGATTTTTTAAAAAAAATATATAAATGTAATTCCTTATTTTTTTTACTGTGAGCCACCCGGAGTCCTTTGGGAGATGGGTGGCATATAAGTTTAATAAATAAATAAATAAATAAATAATAAATGTTAATATGTATTGCTAGTCCATGTATGATATTCCATACGCTAAATAAATAAATAGGTAACACTCAGATATTCCCTATGAATGGACTACTTATGAGTTTGTACTTTGAACATTAAGCGTGATTCTTACTTGAAAGCATACTCTCAATGTGGCACTGCTTTAAGTATAAGGATAGAGTATTTGAAGAGCATGATCAGGAGTAACGCCAGTTTCCAGTTTGCCATGCTTCCAGGCCTCTAGTGGAAATATTATATACAAAAAGTATATATTGACACTCTTGATAAAAGGGAATCAAAACATTGTCAAGATTATTGGTGATGGGGAGGGACATCTTTCAGGAAGCAAATGTATTATCCGGATGTAGATGTATGGGTTTTTTTTATCCACAGATTACCTTTTCTGTTTATTTATTTTCTATTTAAAGTATGCGTGAGTTCTGCAAAATGCAAAGTGCATCACATCAGGCAGACTATACAGCAGCATCAGAAAGGAGAAGTGATCTTTATCATTTAGAGCAGGGATCAGATGCGTCACGTGCTGCCTCCACCCGGTTTGGCAAAGGTGAAAAAAGTCCCAATACATCATCTGATGCCACCATGACAATGTACGTTTGACAGCCCTGATTTAGAGATAGAGAGATTCCCTAATCTTCCCCCTCCCAGGGAATAGAAAAACCATTTCTTTAGTCCACCCGCCCCCCTCCCCCCCAAAAAAAAACCAAGGGAGAAGTTCCTAAAGGAAGGATGGAAAAGAATGGAGGTCCACCATTTCCCCAGATACCTGGCTAGAATCTCCAGGAATTTCTGGGGAAGTCCTGGTAAATTGAAAAACAGTGATAATCTCTTTTCTTTCTGTATAAATAGGTACTAAGTTTAACAAAGGAATTGACATTAACATGTTGATTCTTTATTTGTATAAATGAGGAAACTGGGTTTCTAATATCTGGGGGATGATGAGGATGATATGAATGATAAGGAATCAAGTCTTGTTCTGGAACTTTGGAATAGAGAAATCCTATTTATTCTTTATTTACTACACAATTTTATATACCAACCATTTCCAAAGAGCCTCAAGGCAATTGCTATACAAAACAAAACAGCAATAGGAACAATAATAACCTATCTAAAAAACAACCCACACACCATTAGAGCATATGCTTTGAATGATTGTTTTTTTTAAAAAAAGAAAGAAAAATTGGGGAGTTCCATATTTGAAAAGGTCAGATATTCCAGAAATATAGAAGGCAGTTACAGAGGCAGCTAGAGAGAAGGCATATCATTAGATGTGAGGCTCTTGACATGTATGGAATCATCTGCAAAGATGGGAAGAATGGGCCAGAATGGAAAAAATTATTCTGAGATCAAATTATGCACAGCTTTAAAGGTGACATTTAATTGGACCCCAAACCAAATCAGTATTTTAGTAACCCCAGTACCATTTTTTTTTTGTTTACTCAGAATATGACTCAGTCATTTAAATTTTCCTGTTTTATTAAGATGTATTTATTGCAAATTCTAGAATATTTGAAGATTGGCTATTCAAAATCAAACAGGGGTCTTTTTTCATATTTATACAGTAAAGCTTTGGGTGTTTTTTTATGCCTTTTCAAATTGGTCTGTCCCGAAGAATGGCTGAATCCTTTAGCCATATCTATCTATGCCACACATCTAGGCAGCTACATTATAAAAATTATTTCCTGTTTACATTTTAATCACTATAAAGCAGCTTCATTAGGGAGAGTAACATCCGGAAGATAGGGGATAGTACCAATAGCAATAGCACTTAGACTTATATACCATTTCACAGTCCTCTAAGTAGATTACAGAGTCAGCATATTGCCCTCAACAATCTACCGGTAGGTCCTCATTTTACTGACCTCAGATTGATGGAAGGTGAGTCAACCTTGAGCCAATGAGAATCAAATTGCTGACTGTCGGCAGAATTGGCCTTCAATACTGCATTCTAGCCACTACGCTACCATGGTTTGAACTACATAGTAGCTTGAGCTACTATGTCTCTAATCCAAAGTAAGAATGCAATTGGATCTCCAACCTTCCATGTTATGGGCTCATTTATTGCTCTCCAACTATATATTCACCCCAGGGGTGAAATTCACTTATCTTCCCTACCGGTTCGCAAGTGTGCTCGCACGTGCCATCATACACGCTTGCGCAAAGCTTTCTGCGCATGCACAGAGGCTGAAAATTGTCGCAAAAAAGGGACGTAATGATGTCCTCACGGGTGGCTGGGGCTTCACGCAGTCGGCCCTACCAGATCGTGCGATCCGGATAGAACCGGCTGAATTTCACCCCTGATTCACCCGTCATGTGAAGAGTTTTCAACTCTTTTTAGCAATTTCACTTATGATTCTGCAGTGTCTGAAAGAGGAGGGACAGGTTTGTGACAGACTATCCTTTTCTGTGAGTGATCTAAATTGAGAGCTGGTATGATATATAGAATAGTATACAGAATGTGGACCAGAGAGATTTCAGTTCAAATTGTAGAAAAGATTAATCTGTCACTTTGATTGCTCTCATTTTTCCTCTTCCAAGTTCAGGTAGAAAAGAAATGTATTTGCTTTAGATTCTGATGTGAATATCTTAGTTCCTGACTCAGAACAGTTACACTTGAAAATCCTTTTTTTAAAAAAATTCGCAAAGCAATTTGCAAGTCAGAATAATGTGTATGAAAGCACATGCATCAGAAAAGTGAACCAAAAGGCATGTCTTACAGCCAGTGTTGCGAAGATTGCATTTATTATGAAAAAAATGTCAAGCAGTCACTAATATATTGCATTAGGGAGAAGGGAGTCAAAACGTATATATTTAGACAAGGTAAAGCATACCTATCACAAAAAATTAATCGTAAGGTAAAGTAGAGTGCCAAATTAAAAGATTTGCCCCTTCATGTTTTCTCAGTTCAATTTCCACATCATTATTCTTCATAGCTTGATTTTTATGCACATTACAACTAACATACATTTGTGTTGACAAATGTTGACTCATTTGTTATTTCAAGCAATTCCAAATTTATGACGTGCATTTTTTTCAGAAATACAAGGAATCCCATGGGTACTTTCTCCTAATGTAGGGTGAGGTTGGAGGTTCCCTCCTCTTTTTTTGTTATTCATTTCTTTATTTTGAAAAAAAATAAATGAGAATGATGAACGATATTTTTTTTCTGATTTACATAATAATTCAGGAAGTGAGGATTTGGCATCTTTTTCTTAAAATGCAAATTCAAAATAGTTACTGTCTACTCCTACAAGTTATTATTTATGGATAAATTAAACAACCTTGTGATTGTTGGGTCATCCTTTAAGAGAAATATAATACAGTCTAATGTGACCAGAATGAACATTAAAATTTTAGGCTGACTGTAATATTTTACCCAAATGCTGGCTGGTCCCATGATCATTTGAGAAGAATATATGTTATAAATAGTAAAAGCATAACTGTAATGGCAAATGAACTTCAATAACAAGCCAATATTTATTTACCTAAACAAATAAACAGAATGGCCACAAGCAGGCAAAAAAGTTGTGGGAGTCAGGAGAACTTTCCAAATTCTGCTGGCTTCCCCATTTACTTTCTTGTGGGAAGCTGTCAGGGTGACTGGGGAGGCTACAGAAGTCACACTTTGCAAAAAAAATTGGTGTGAACCTCATGGAAATTTCAATTCCATAGTAACGGGTCCCGGATTTTACACTTTCTTTAAGTTAGCAGATTTTAGGTATCTTGCTAAAAAAATTGTTTCAGTATAATGCATCATCTGGCTAACTTGAGGCAAACAGATAAACACAATGACAGTCTTAGTACTATATAAACATCAGAAATTCAGGAAAGGTATGCCAAAAATTGTCCTCTCTTTTGAAAACCCCTCAAGTAAATTGTATGCCTTTGAGATCTCTCTTCAGCTGTAGGAAAAAGGGATCAATATTCGTGATTAGGTAAATCCTTATAAAGTGACTGCACAGATCATTTGATCCTTGCTTGGCCTATAGAACGTTATATTTGAATTGAGGTTAGCAGTTCAGAGTCCAGGACATCTGTTATTTTCATTAACAACAGTGTATTTTCATGGTAAAGTGACAAGTTTCAGCAGAAGCTTCTGATCCTTTCTTTGAACTTTGGTGCCAAACATGTTGCAAGAATGAACAAACTTTGCCACTGAACATCCATGTCCCATTCAGTCACTGAGGAAACCAAATATAAAAAGAACAGTTGGTATTAAGGGAAAGATGCTTGCAGCAATTCAGGAATAAGAAGGCCTTTTCCTCATACACATTTAAATCCATGTTTTCAACTAAACAGCCCTGTCCAAAGTTCTATAAGGTGAACAATTTATCTACATTTCTTCTCTATAATCTCACCATTTCTAATTCCATTTTAAATGCTCTCCAGCTTAGATTTTCTTAATTATCTCCTGAAGGACTTTTTAATCAAATGCTCCCATAAATCATAGAAAATAATATTATTATTTTTTTACTTAGCAACACTGGTGCACTCTGGAAAAAATTAATAGGCTTGAGAATTATAACTTTTTAGAAAATTGAAATCAAGGGTGAACAACCTGTTTGCCCTGCCTATTGGTATGGGCTTGTATAAACATAAGATTGAAGAGGGTTTTCTTCCCACAATTCATCAGTGTTGCAGCAGCAGCTGATTTTCTAAAGACCACAGAGTTCTCAAAAAAATGATTTCTTCAAAGGTTGCAAGGTCCAGCAACCTCACATCTATTCAGTACAGAAATCAAAATTTCAGCTGTGAGGGGCAAGCACGTGGGTAGACATGGACTCCTAAGGGGTCCTTGACCCTAACCCTAACTATCCCAAAGATGCTGAAGGACCACTTGTAACTTCTCAAGCTGCAACATGATCATCCCCTGGCATAAAGGCCAATGGTATTGGTTAAAAATTATTTTAATGCTGTTTGAAGAAATATCCAGTTCCAGTTCCAAGCCGGGAATAAAATGGAGGCTGATTGGAAAGAAAGATTCTGTTTATTAGTGAACCGAACCAACACACACATAGCTTGCAGTTCTGGGACAGCTGCCCAAATGGAGTTGAGAATGGGTGGCTTTTTATACCTTCTTTGGGCTTTGTATTTGAACTTCCTGTTCCTGTGCAAGAACATGTCCTTTAATAGTCTAATGACTGTTGTCAGATTCCTATGGAGTCATGGCAGAAAGGGAAATGCAAAACCTAGGTGTTTGTCTGAGTTAATCTTGTCAACCTAACTGCTTATCTGGAGTTTCTATCTGGCCCACTCTTTCTGAATGGATTGCCAAAACTGCATTTCTAAAATCTGGCCAACTCAGTTTCTGCTTGGGCAGGGAGATTGGTGCTGGTTTCTGCCTCCTTTAAGATTTTTTTCCCATTTCTCCTTTAGGGGAAATATTCTATCCTGTCTTTTTAATATTCCCCAAAATATTTCATTCTCTAGGAGGGTCGGTGGGTGCTGACTTTCTACAATGCCTAAAGCATTGCTGCTACTTTGCCTTCTGGCAATATGATCTTTCCAGATGTTTTTTCTTGAACCCAAAAACTGATTAGATTTTAGACAGAGTTTCCTGTTTTATATTTTTTTTAAAGGCATCCGCAAACTGTCTGTCATTTTAAGCATATGTTCTGGATCTCTCCTCTGAGAATTTGGTATTCTCAATCAGTTTGTTACGCTGCACTTGTTTCTTGTTGGTTTAATTCTACCCCTGCGAGAATGAAAATGATAATGCTAGAAAAAAGTGGAGAAAAAGAAAAAGTGATTCAAAAAGCAAATGTTGATTGGAAGTAAAAGACACACATTAGCCTAGTCTGCTCCTCCTTAAAGCAAGCACGAGCTTAGAAAGATCAGAACTTTTTTTAAGCATTAAGTGCAACATGATTTGTCCTGCAAGCCAGAAATCACATTTTCCCCTTCCAATCAGCACTGTTTCTTATTTTTATTTTTCCCCTTCTCTCATACAAAAGAATCAGAAATAAATGGAACAACATTCCTTTCTTTCCCCTCCCCCCTTTGTATTAAAAACAAATGGCCTCCTTTGTCAGAGAAAATACTTAGCAATAGGAACATCACAGTTTTATCTTCTGAATAAGGATTGGACCTTGGGCTGAAGCTACACAAAAATACAAATGGGCAAAATGTGTGCTGCTTTAAAAAAAATCAAATCAGAGCAAATACAAAAAGCTATATATAGCAATAGACTCTGAAATAGATATGTAAGACATGCACATACACTCTGCAAATTGATACTGGTTCTTGGGAGATATGACAAGGAAGAAGAATCTCTTTATGTGAGATGGGAGGCTATATAAGTTTGATAAATAGATACATAAATAAGAAATAGCACTTTGGCCTTGAGAAAAACTATCATGAAAAGTATATTAATGTGTCTGGGCACTTAGGGGCCTAACATTAGACATTACTGCTTGTATTCATACTTAATACATGTTCATAGGCATTCTTGAATCTTCCTACCGAGGTTTTTTTTTTCTTCACTTAAATCTTCAGTTCGCATGAAAGACAATGTATCATAGGGTACTGCTGCAGGGGTGAAATCGGAAATTTTGAGTAGTTCAGAGAACCAGCAAATACCACCTCTGGCTGGCCCCAGAGTGAGGTGGGAATAGGGATTTTGTAATATCCTTCCCTTGGAGTGGGGTGGAAATGGAGTATTCTTCCCCTGCCACACCCACCAAGCCATGCCCACCAAGCCACATCATGCCTGTTGTGTTCGCAGTTCTCACTCTGGTCCTACTCCCTAGGGGGCGCCTTGCTTGTTTCTGATTGGTTGTGGGGTTTGACAGCTCTGTATAAATAGAGCGGGCTTGCTTGAACTCAGCTGTTGCCAACAGCTGAGAGGGCTCTTGTTAGCAGTCCCAATCGGCAACCATTGTTAGCCAATAAACATTGTTAGTGTTAGCTTCCGTCTCGCCTCCATTTTTCACCCCTCGTTCTCCACTACAGAACATTTTGGCGACAAGGATTGGGATGTGAATGAGGCAGTGGAAAGAGTGAAGTCACTCAGGGAAAAAGAGCTGGAAGTCACTTAATCACAGCTGAAGTCACTAGAGCTGAATGATCATCGAGGGGGTTTCCTCAGTTCAATATTGGAAAAAAAAAATTATTATTTTTTCTCCACTCTCCTCAGTTGGGGAATAAACAGATTTTTTTTTTCTTCTTTTCCCTACTTGGGCGATCTAACCATATGGCAGCCCTCATTCATGTTCCACCATTTAATAGGGAGACAGAAACTTGGGATTCCTATTTAACTCATTTTGAATACTTTCTGAGGGCTAACGATTTTGTTGAGCTTTCGGATGAACGGAAACAAGCTTACTTTTTAACCTTCTGTGGCAACGAGATGTTTAAGACAGCTCAAGCTCTCGTATCACCCAAACCTATAACTGAGGTAAATTGGGATGAATTAATGGCGGCGCTCACATGTCACTAGGCCCCTAAGCCGTCGCGAATTTCTCGCCGGCATGCATTTCGCCACAGATTCCAAGCAGAGGGCGAGTCTATATTACAATACATAGTTGCCCTGAGGGATGCTGCCATCCACTGTTCGTTCCCAAACCTCGATGATGCTTTGCTCGATC
>JANHFM010003167.1:447131-459694 GCA_032468115.1 Grayia smithii
CTCTGTGTAATAACCTAGCCAAATGACTGAGTTAAATTGAATGGAGTAGATAGCAAGGAGGAGGGGCTTTTATACTTCTGAAACTCAGTCTCTAGCCAATGAATGCAGTTATTACCCATGGATGGAACTCTTCCGCAGTGTGATGAAAAAGAACGTTCAGGTAAGACCAACGTTCCCCGTTCATCAAATGAAATTTGCAAAAACTTGGGTGGTGCAAATAATTATTTTGGTTTTTCAAGATTGAATGGGTGTCTTTTCATTGCTAGCACTATAGCAGACTCACACACAGTCCCTCTGGAATAGTCAACTGTATTCTCAAGACAAATTATGAGCATAAGAAGCAGTTGATTCAACTAGATCAGTCTTGGTTCTGACAGTGCAATTCATCAGTGTGTCCTCTTGTGTGCCATGCCTATTGAAGTGTCTGATTCACTGGGGAAGAAATAACCTTTAATGGGTCCACATTTAGCTAACCTGAACTGTGAGAATGATTCAGGACATTCTTCATTCCAACCTTTTTTATTATTATTACTGTTAGAATGTTATATCCTAAAATTATCTTTTTATGATAAGGACTAGATAGTCCTTGTTACTTCTACTAATATTTTTAATTGCTCACTATTTGTTATATTACAGTGAGTATGTAACTGCTTTAATATCATCTTGATGAGATTTTCTGTCCTTCCCATTATTTACATTTATTTACATTTATTTACATTATGGTCATATAAAAGCAAAAAAAGCAAATATGTTACTAAGTTGATGTTGGGTGTTGTTTTATTTCTATGCTGATTTTAATTTTGTTTTTAATTTTGTTTTTTTTCTTAAAGAATTGTTTATTGTATGTTCTTTGTTTTATGTAAGCTGCCCTGAGTAAATAAATAAATAAATAA
This sequence comes from Grayia smithii, assembly GCA_032468115.1. Taxonomy (NCBI): domain Eukaryota; kingdom Metazoa; phylum Chordata; class Lepidosauria; order Squamata; family Grayiidae; genus Grayia; species Grayia smithii. The sequence goes on from JANHFM010003167.1 coordinate 448,025, forward strand.
ATAAATAAATAAATAAATAAATAAATAAGCACCCAGGATCATTGCTGTTAGAATCCTATTAATAGCACCATCATGCACACCAAGAGCTTTTTTTTATCCTTCACTTGTAATTATCTGTTTGACCATACATGTTTCTACAGTGCTCTGAGTTGCAGCTCTTAACCAATGAGGAAGATGAATATCCAGGTCAAACTTTTCCCTTTCTAGGCTCTGAAAAGTTAGTAAGATTCATCAAACAGAAGTTCTGTAATGGCACATTATCACTAGGCCAGGATGCTAAGCAGTAATCTCTAAAGAAGTACAGTATAGTTGGGTAATGTCTTTATTAAAAGTTACCTTAAATTCTACAGCTTTTTTTTTTCCAGAAAGGATGTGAAAGACGTAAAATAAACAGAAATTCTTTTTTTCATGGCTCGTGAAGCCTCATGTTTCTTTGGACTTGTGATTTCTTGTTTGTTATCCTGAAAAAAACTAAATCATTATGAACCCCAAGTTATAACCTATTGTAATGTGTGTGCTTCAAATAGGCAGAGCAACAATTTAATTTTTTTTAGTTTTCACTCGCCTAGTAACAGTTTCATTTTTATTTTAGTTGTCACCAGCCCAGTAACAATATCACTGCCCTGGGTCACACAAGTCTGATAGGTGTTACAGAAATTTGACAAATCAATAAAAAATTCCTGCTATGAAAGCAATGGCCTGCTTTCCACTCTGAAGCACCTTCCCTTATTAAAAGATAGAATAAGAACCAGCATGTCTTCGAATAGAAAGTCAAAATATTTTATTTTTTAGAAATAAATTTTAAAAAACTACTTGCAAGGAATGAAGCAAGATGTGAGAGTAATATTGGCTGAATTAGGAAAAGGACTCGAGTGAAGAAATGTATTTTCTCACCCCTTCAAAAATAATTCCAAATTATGTATTATCCCAGTTATAGGGATCAGGGTTAACTTGTTTATGCTATTTCAGAATAAAGGTCTGCTTCTCTGATTTGTATCTAAAGTAAAAGACATCAAACAATAACATGAAAGTGAAGCTTGCTTTAAAACTATCAAGTGAAGGTTCCATTTTGCACTTACTCTCAAAATGCACTTTAGAATCTTAGGACACAGCATGAAAGATTATTGCTTTGTTTCATTTTGGTGCACTGACAGCAGGCCTACCTTCGAAAACCCACTTGAACAAGCAAGTTAAATCTCTTCAGGTTAGTGCCTAGGAGAAGCAGCCATCTTGCCCATCACTAAAGCTTAATCCTAGATTATGCCAATAATGGAACCAGTATGACTGGCTGGCTAAGAAAAGAAGGCATAGCTTTTTCTTCTGGAGAGAAAGATAGAAACAGGAAACTTTATTACATATGTGAGAAAATAGGAAATGTCTGACCCTACGCCAGATCACTGGTTCATCTAGATCAGAAATGACTAAAGTACTATGGCCTTCTTAAATTTGGAAAGCAAGAAGTGTGAAGTAGCTTGCTCATTGACAAAATGGCTGCTGCAGTAACATTAGCCATGCACAATGAAACATGCACAGAAGGCAAATACCCACAGGCTGCCCTCCTGTAACTTCCCAATATGTTTTCTGCCACCTCCACTTACATTTTATGTTTCTAGAAAGAATAGTAGGCTGTTCTCATCTATTGTTTTTAATTCTTAGAAAAACACAATTCAAGGATGGATGAAACCATTTGAAGGCACTTATTTGAATGTATTATGGCTCTTTACATGATCTAAATGAATCCGTGACAAAACACACTGAGAAATGTATTTGTATTTAAGTAAACACACACAAAAAGCTTTATATTTATGAATGTTGGGTATGGTCATGCATATCCTACTCACTATCCAGTTTGAGGCCTGAAAACCTGAAGATGACTTCCTACTCATATGCAGAAAAAACATGTACAGTAATATGGTTAAAAGGGAGACCTAAGTCACAAGTTATGCGTGAAAGTCCCAAACTTGGGGAAAAAAATTATCCAAGAATCTGTCATCGTACTTTTTGCTTTATTTATATTACTAGGATGGCGTTTCCAAATAACTGACAATGAGAACCCTATCTTTAGCATATGCTGGTTGATGAAGATTCTCTAGTATTATATAGGTTTAAATTGTAACTGCCAGAATTACTACTGAGTATAGATTGATTGCCACTGTACCCAAAATAAACTCAATATAAAATTGTCATGTGCTGAGAAGAGATTACAAAGTAGACAGTCTAGGATTCCTAAAAAGGACTACTGCCAAAACCAGGAACAAAACATTTTCTCAGCAAAGAAAGAAGTGGCTAGAATTTGTCTACATGCAATACACTTGTATTATATTGCTACTTCCGGGGTTTATTGTCAAATTGCTTTCTCTTGCCCTATGTTTTCAGGGTGAACTTAGAAGGTATTTCACTATCATTATTTCATTCCTGCTGCCTCAACTATCCCAAAATATTTTTGCTATATTAAATTGAAGTTGTGCATTTATAGCCTTAAAATATTTGTAACTTGCAGGAGTTACTAGCACACACCAAGGAAAATTAAATTTGGGTTTGCAAATAGGAAGTTTTAATGTACATAAAGTAAGACTGAATACAAAAGCAGGTAATGAGCTAGATAAAAGTCTTATTCATGTCAAGCTCAACTGGTGATGACAATATGAAACTGGTTTACTATTGAATTTTTACGGATCTTTTTTCTTAAAAAAATGTCTAAGCTACAGTGTTGGTATTTCTTGGAGATTTCTTATCTAAGTGTAAAGCATCTCCAACCCTGCTTAATCCTTTTAATGGGTAAGCGGCCAAGTAGATAGGCAAAGCAAAACTACCCTATTGTCAAATTGAAAATACTAGGAATATGAGAGAAATTTGTGTGGTTATATTATACTGTAAATTTTCTAATACTTAATATTGACACTTGATACTCATGTGACCCATTATCATGTTTATACTTTTCTTAATATGTAGTATATTTTTCTGATACATCACCTCCCATCTCCATCAAAAGCTTACAAAATATACATTGGAAAGAAAATAATTGCACAAATCGGAAAGAAAAATAATATAGACTTTTGCACAAATTTAAAAGAAAATGTTCTCCCAAAATGCATAGATCAGAACTAGCATATACAAATATATACAAATGAGTACTGTAGAATCTTAAAATGTATTTTTATGCTGAATTTTTAATTTATTTATTTGCATGTTAAGTGGTAGAAAAATTGAAATATAAATGAAGATAAGTAAACATGGCCACATGCCCGCTCTTTTAATTCTTTCCATTAGATTATGCTGGAGCGTTCTGATCTTTGCTTGCAAGGGAAAACAAATTTTACTGATCAGGCGCCTAGGATTTTTCCCCAATTCCAGACCTGTGTTGAGGGAGGGAACAGAGAAACTGTGAATTCTTCAGTTCTAACACCAGGCTAGCCCCATACAACAGCCTCCGTTTTTTTTGTTTTGCTAATTTCAAAACATTAAGTCAAGACAGAAAGAGCCAGGATCAGGTTTGTGAGATTATATCTTCCCTCGAGAGTGACTGTTCATTCTCATAGTTGGAAATCTCAACCATTCTGTGACCTTTGAGATACGCAGAGACCGTTGTCCAGTGGCAGTGTTGGTGAAGCTTTTCGGCACCAAGTGCCAAAACAGCTCACAGCACAGCTCTGGAAATCGGAAGAGCAGATCCCCAGCATTTGCATGTGCGTCAAGGAGCTGCTCTTCCAGTTTTCAGTGCTCCCGCTTGTGGGAAGACCAGCTGATCTTTGTACGCACATGCATGCCAGAAACCGGAAGAGCAATGGGCGAAGGCTGGTGTGCCCAGAAAGATGGCTCTGCGTGCCACTTCCAGCACGCATGCCATAGGTTCACCATCACGGTCCTATGGTCTTCATCATCTACACAGAATGAGACTCTTAATCCATATCCAAGTGTTGTACATTGTGGAAGCTCTTATCAATCTGCCAACTTCAAGGACATTTCTCCTACATTTAAAAGGGTTCAGGCTTGCTTGGAATCCAACTGCTGTACTTCTGATCCTTCTCCTGTAGGCATTTTCACTCAGCACATAAAGGTTTTCAGGCTGCTACCATGATTTGAGGGAGTTGGTAGCTGTGGGACTTCTTTCGTAACAGCGTTATAGTGTTCTTTCTATCTAATTTCCAGAACAATGTCTGTTAGTTTTTGCAGCAAAGGCACCTTAAGGATCAACCTCAAGGATCCATCAATTTATTAGCTCCCACTTACTTCAAATAAAATCTTGGTACCTTTCTCTCGCCTTCCTTTACTTTGTTTGGGGAAGAACGTCTCCTTTGCAAAGGGCAGTGAATTTACAATTATCACATCTAAGTTATCTTTTCTTTTCTTTTTTTCCCTACTGTCTCTTCCCTACTTACGGTATCTTTATTCTCATTTGCATATGACAATATGTGTTGCACTGTGGGCTTTAAAATGTATTCTTTTTCCTTTTTTTCCCTCATCATTAAAAATGGACAGCTTAATTACTTGAAATACTTTTGATTAATATTGATAGCATGTTTTAAATTCTCAGTTCAGATTTCAGGAGAGACCTTTACATGTATTTTCACACATTGTCCGCATACTTAAGCACCTCTACCTATTTCAGAACTGCAAGTTATCAGTCATCAGAGGGAGGACAGAAAATGAGCTTTAAACTACAACAACAGAGCTAAGAAAGTGACCTCTGAGGAAATTGTATGGAACGGAGGATGTTGTGAGAAATAACTCAGTGGATCTTTTTGATTTTAGATAATTGGAATACTAAGTCAGTATGAGAGCCTGTTTGGTCTAGTGGTTAAGACACCAAACTAGAAAGTGGAAGACCATGAGTTCAAGCCCCACCTTAGGCATGAAAGGCAGCTGGATGACTTTGGGCCAGTCACTTTCTCTCAGACCAACCAACCTCACAAGCTTGTTATTGTAGGGAAAATAGGGAGAGGAAGGTGTGTGGATATGTTTATTTGTAAAAATAAAGCAAGGTAGTAAATTGTGATTATTTGGCCAAGTTCTTGTCTGGATAATGGCACTTTCTTATTAAATTCCTAGTGTCATTCTTTCAACGTTCTGAATTTCAAAAAAAGTTTTTTTAGAGGTATCTAAAAATTTATTTAAAGCAACATTCTTGCAATAATATTCCCATCTCCTTTGTGTCCCCCTGCTCTTGCTTCTTTTGAAGTATGATCCTCAGCTTGCCACAAAATGTGATGGGTTGTTTAAATTCAACAGAAATTATGCACCCCAATCTATAGTGCAGAGATGATCAAAAGTAGCCTCTTAAAATCTTTAGGTGCATTACTGAGATACTGGTATTTTTGATGTTCATAAGTAAAGCTGCTGAAAGTCCTTCTTTGAATTTCTTGATTTATGGTCAGAGATCAAAGAACATCAGTACAGTTAAAGCAGGGACTGGCAAATACATGTTCCCCCATGTAAACGAAGTACACATTCAGTCTCATGAACTGGTCGGGTCTTGCAATATTTTGATAATCTTATTTCATTTTAGGGTCTCATTCAATTCCAGCATTCTTGCATGAGATTTCTTTTTTGAATAATTGAGGGGGGGAAATCTAAGCATTTGACAGATACTACTATTCATAAAAAGGTGTGTTGTTAACTCCTAAGCTACAGAATATGATTTACAATCTCTCTATTCCATTGTGTGTATGACACTAGAAAAATTCCTTAAACAGTTCATTGTATGGCCATGTATTTGTGGGGCAGAAGAAGGCACTGAATGCCTGAGATAAAATATTATACTGCAACCTCTTACCCCAGATCCATGTGCAAGAAGCCACCAGACTGGCTACAGTCTCAGATTTGGTGACACGCTGGCTTTGATCACAACTGCATTCATATCTTGGGAATGCAGTGCAATTATGTAGCTTCCATTATTCTGTCCTCACTGTCGCTCTCTATATGTCTGAAAATATATTTTAAAAATAGGTATTCCCTTCTCACGCATATGGATGGATGCGTCTTCCTTAATCTCCCATCCTCTACCATAGACCTAGGAGTTTGAAGGTTTTGTTTTGTGCAATTTCTTAGCTGTTCCTAATGCTGTACTTCTTCTGGACAGAGAACTCTAATCTTGTTCCTGGGATCAGTTGGAGCATCTCTGCCAGCTTCAGAGTCCCAGCCCCAAGTGCTCTTACTCCCACTGGAATCACTTTGGCCTTTACTTTTCACGCACACACACACACACACACACACACACACACACATACACACACACACACACAAAGCCTAGTGATCTTGTTGACTTTGATAGAATCAGCTAAATGTGCCTGCTAGATAAGCCAGTGGAGCTGATCTGTGGGAGTTCTGCTGAAGTAACTACCTGGCTTCCTTAATAATCTGGAACTTTGTTTTCCACATGCTCAGGTTTTTCAAGTAGGGGAAGGTGAGTACAGTTCCTTGCCATGTGATACTTAATTAAAGAATTTGGAAAGACCATTTTTTTGAATATCTCCCATTTCCTCCACTCTCAGTGGAATAAGAATTCTCCAGTGATTTCTTGGGAAAGGGGCTCAGAATAAGTATGACAGGAAGATACCTATTTCCTTCCCTAGAGGCTTATTCCTGATAACAGTAACAATGACAAGTTGGCCAGCAGCAACTTACAGCTAAAGCAGCCTTCTGAAACATTCTGGGAAGAAAATGACCTCAGGCCACCAGTTCCCCCAGCTCCCTGCTCTACTGTGTCCTTATAGAGCAAATAATTCCTCCCCCTCCCGTTTTATAAGAGGCATAAGCAACATGTACGCATAAAGATTGCTTACTGATGCAAGCAGTCTTTTCACTAATCTGTTCCTTCCGTGCTTCTTGCAGGATTTTAAGGATTTTCCTAAAGAGATCTGTTCTGGCTACATTCTGTTCCTGCTTTATAAGAGCTCCATGACACAACAAGGGATAACAAGCACCGTTTAAATGACTTTATCAGTTTTATTCAACTTGTGGAATGATGGTTATTAAGGATCACACACTTAAACTGCAATTTTTCATGGATGGGATGAAGACAGGCCTAGGAATATTGATATATATATATACTTCTCACCAAGATGAGGCTGAGATGGACTCAAGAATATTTAGACAACATTGGGTAAAAAGGCTTCCATTTTCAGGAGGAGTGAGAAAAAGAAAACCTCTTTAAAATGTTCTTAGGAAAACCTCTTCTGAGAAATTTTAGCTCACAGCTAAAGCACATTGTAGATGTAGAGAGCGTTCCCTCAATGCAATGAAGTTATTTTTCCAACAGGCCTGCCAGCAACTCTTTTATCATGACACCCAGAGAAACACTGCCAGCTGGGTAAAGATGGTAACAAAAGACTTTGCAAAGTAATTTGTTTTATAAAATGTTCTTCCACATAACATTCCAGCAGGTTGAGGCAGCCCCATTATATTTGGGTCAAGCTGAAAATGAATGCAGACCTTGCATAGAGAATAGAAATTTTATTTGAGAAGACTCTTTTGGTTGAAAAATCTGGCAAGAGTCTGTAAGTCAGTCCTGCTGTCACTCAGTAGCCTTGTAGACAAATTGAAAGCCAAATTCGGGATTTCTAAATACTAATCCAGAATCCACTACACTATTATACTACCAAAACTAGCTTCTTCATCCTTCAGATTTTTTGGTGAAGGATTTATTTAAGGGGAAGAGAAATTCAATGTGTTAGGTGATAACTGAAGAGCATATGAGTCTCCTCTCTTTCACTGTGCAATCATCCCTTCAGTTCTCTGCACCTTCCTTAAATCCTAAGGAAAGAAAATAGATAATAATAATAATTCCCATTTGCTTTTTATGATAAAGGATCATGGGTAGCCAGGGAGACTTTAGAGCTGGGATTCAGAACTTCTATCAACTCAGGGTCTGAACTAAGCTATACACAACACATGGCAAGCACAAATAACCAAGAGCATTCATTGATTTCAAAATACAGAAAAGTTTATTATTACTACCTGTATACAAGAATCTAGTCAACTAATAGTCAAAGCTAAGTTGGCACTAGGAATTCACAAGGCTGGACTTGGGTCTCTTGTGGCAACACAGAAACTCCAAATTGATGATACAATTAACTCTGCCTTTAACTCAGCTTGCTCTTCTCCTACACACATCAAGGGTGACATTCCATGGTGGGATCAGCCAACCCCTAACATGTTTTCCCGAAAATAAGACCTTGTCTTATATTTTTTTTAACCCTGAAATAAGCACTTAGCCTTATTGCCATGCACTCAAAAGCCCAATTGGACTTATTATCAGGGGATGTCTTATTTTGGGGGAAACAGGGTAGTTTTCAAGGTGAATGATGCATGTTTAAAGTTTAAATGATAAAATGAGTGCTTAAATATTGTGAAATATAAGCACCCATTCAGTTTTTGTTAACTTGTCCAAACCTCCAACAATTAATTTTTTAAAAGGCCAAAAATTTTGGTCCTACCCATTTAGGACATGATCTTTGTGGCTCTCGAAAGAGAAATGGATGAGCTACATGCGGCCCCTGGACAGCACATAAAAGAGAAATAAATAGTAATTATTCACTCAACACAAGTATGAAGTAAAACAGGATCAAAAGAAAGAGAAAAGCAAAATAATGGTAAGAAAGTAAGTGTCTTTTTTGCGGAGGAAGAAAACTTTCAGAAATTGGGGGGTGACTACCTAGCCCATGATTACTGCAGTATTACCAGATTTTGGTTGGGGGTTTAAACTGTCTCAACTCCACCACTAAAAATAAAAACATTGTGATTGCCGTTTTCCCTGGGTGAGGTCAAACTCTTGCCAACAAACCGTTGACCATACATAACTCATAGTATGAAGACCCAGATTGTTGGGGGCAATATGCTGACTCTGTAAACTGCTTAGAGAAGACTGTAAAGCACTGTGAAGTGGTATATAATGTTATTGCTATTGAACCAAATTCTGTAGGGAGTATATTGCAAGGGACAAATGCTTTACATAATCTCTTGTACTTTGGTTCAAATGGCTAGTAGTGGCTATAGAAGGAGTGAATGATCTCCTTTGAGTCTGCTACCCAGTCAAAGTATCTCGGTCCCTGAATGCTCATTTGACAGCTAAAGCAGAAAGTTGTCGACGAATCTCTATTTAGGAAGCAAACCTATGCACTTAATTTAAGCATGGATCAATAATAAAGACTTTCAGAGTCTTTGGGACTTCAGGTCACATAGAAAGTTCCACAGCAGATTTCTAGTGGCAATGGCAGACCCTTCCTTACAGCAAGAGATCTTGACCATACATAACTCATAGTATGAAGTTTAAAACAAGAATGCATTTTCTGCGAGAAAAATCATTGCATTCAATCAAGGAAGCCTTTGTTTTGCTTTTTTTAATTAAAATCTACTGGGGGTGATTTGAGTGAAGTATAGCTTCTAATACAATAGTGATTGTTTTCTAAGCAAATCCTTTAAAAAAAAACAGACCAGCTCAAGCCAGACATCAAAGAAGGCATACTTCAAGGGGCTTTATCAGCATAGATGAGACTATGTGATATAGGAATTAAGGAGGGAATAAAGCTGGAATTAGTACTAAATCCACAGTAATATTCTGTTGTGAGATGCTTCAACCTGTAGTTCTTTTCAAGTCAAACTATCTGTGCTTGAAATAAAATATTGAGGGGAAAATGGGGGCAGTTGGAAAGAAATCCCAGCAACATCTATTTGACTTAATTGCATTTTGCCAAATTCACACTGTGTGTCTGCCTCATTTATTCTAAGCTCTCTGCATTTTCCTCAAGTGTGCCTCAGATTGCAGTTCACACTGAAAACTAGGCTTTGAATATTCCAGTAGGATCATTAACAATTTGAGGTGGAAGGTAGATGGATAATGAAAAAGGCAATACATAATGCACAAACTCATCTTAAACGCCATATTTATTGCAGTTGTGGCAATTCTTTTTTCATATCTTCTACCTTCCCTCCACATCCCCTCCCTTCTATCAAAATTATAAACTTACTTTAGCTAAAGGATACTAAAGATAGTCTCACTTACCTTGGCCTGGTTATGCTGGGGAATTTATTGAAGAAAGTAATTATATTTGAAAAAGTTAGCGGTAGAAGGAAAACAGGCCATCAAAGAACATTTTGGCTGGACACCATCAAAGCTGACATTGGCTAGACCAGTGTGTGTGTCAAACTCCCAGCCTGCGGGCTGGATGTGCCACATGCTGGCCATGTCCATGCCTGGTTTAGCGAAGAGGGCAAAAGCCCCAATACATCACGTGATGCCACCGTGACGCTGTGATTTTGACACCCCTGAGCTAGAGCCATAGAAAAACTCAAAGAAGTAGTTCAAGATCAGAAGATTTGAAGAGACCTAGCCCATAAAATCACCAAAAATTGGACACAACTGAATGGATAACATCATCTTCATCATTGAAGATCACCAGTATCTGAACTCAGTCAGTTCCATTTTGGTTCCAAGAAAATATACATTCAAATTAAAGAGGGGGCAATAAAGTGTGACAACTTCATTGCACTCTGTCAGTATCCGTTTTATTCATAAATGTATTTTTCAAGACCTCTTATGTCCTGTATGAGATTAGGAAGAGCATTGGCTTCTTTAATGGAGCAGTGAAAATTTTAGTAAATGCATCCATGTTTCTTCTAAAGCACATTTTCTGTTTCAGGTATTAATACCTGCATGTCCTTATTCCTTTATTAATATCCACATAGGAGAACCAGCTCTGCAAAATGATTATGCCCTCTCTGCTTTTCCTCCTTTATGTTTGCCAGTTGGCCTCCGCAGTTGGTAACTGCTGGGAAGGAATATGGCGAATTGCACACTATGTTGTTACCATTCCAGAATGTTCTTTAGGGCCAGAAACAGAATGGTGGAAATCTATTCATCTTTCCTTAGAAAGTGTCTGAAAACAGATTTTTAGAAGCACCAAGGATCATTGCCAGCCTGTTATTGAAGCTTTAGAAAATTTCAGCAATAAACTATTTAATAACCGCTGGCATGAAGGTTTGGATTATGTTCATATTCACAAGTTTTTGCAGAAAAATCTATAGAGCCAATCCAAAGGCCTCACCAATAGGGAGTCACAATTGACTAACACACTGAAAGTCACATAGAGAAATCCTGATCTGATTCAAGTGGATCACATAATGATTTTGAAGCAGAATATGTTTATTTCATTAACTATTTATTTTTAAAAATTAAAAGCTTCTCATGTTCCCAGGGCTGTTTGCAAAGTGTTAAAATCACAGTTTGAAGAGCAGCTAGCAGTATGCACCACATAAATAGAAAGCAGTGAAACAGCAGAAAATTAGTTAAAAACGCCCACCTTCCACCTCAACATATTCAGTTTTAGTGGCTGAAATGTTCCTGTTGCAATTATGAAGTTCAGAACCAATTTAAGCTCTCCTGTTTCTGTTTGCTACAGTTATTTAGAGCTCCAAACACTGATATTCCCACTTCCCATTTCTTCTACCTAGGCTTTGTTGCTATTTATGATGTGCCTTGTTTCTATGTGTTCTGTACAATTCTAGACCTTGCAGAAAACTCAGTTGATGCCTTCAAAGTTCTTATATTAATACCACCTCTGAGGTAAATAAGACTGGTTTAAGACCAGTCTAAAATGGTGCAATCTAAATTTTTTTGCTACCGGTTCTGTGGGCGTGGCTTAATTGGTGGGTGTGGCTTGGTGGTCAGGTGAC
>JANHFM010003167.1:470905-481176 GCA_032468115.1 Grayia smithii
GTTCCCTATGACTATCATTAAGTGTTGTACCTTATGATTCTTGACAAATGTATCTTTTCTTTTATGTACATCGAGAGCATATGCACCAAGACAAGTTCCTTGTGTGTCCAATCACACTTGGCCAATAAAGAATTCTAAAGAATTCTATTTGTGGATAAAGGAAACAGAATATTTTAAGGATACACGATGAATGTAGAGTAACTGCTGTTGCTGCTTAACAAAATCCTAATGCTGGGCTTCTGACACATTCAGTTAGAACTGTTACTTTTATGTTTCCTCTATTATCATTGGCTTCCTTGTTGGCAAAGCCTTCCTTCCTCCTCTTTGTGCAACTTGATGCATGGTTGCACCATGTTTGTAATGTAAACTATCTCCAGCTTTCTAATGCTTTCATCTGCAGGAAGTTGCTTGTTATTTAAATAGGAGGAGAACTCAAATAAACTCAACCTAAGATTTTCTCCTTCTCAAGTTATTATTGTCAGTTCTGCTGCTCTCCCTTGTTTTGAGCAAGACTATGATTTTATCCAATGGAAGAGAGTATCTGTAGCTTAGGATTGAACAATGGAGTCCTTGGTGCTCTCTTGAGCTTGATGCTAGTGACAGTGGGGTTTACACTGTTTTTATAGGGTAACTTGTCCTGTCAGTAAAGCATGTATGGTTTTCTTCTTGGTAGTTCCCAGGGGGGAAAAAACACATCCCCAATAGCTGGGCAAGTTATTGTATATAAACAGACCCCACACTCAGCAGCACTGTTGGTGTTATGCAGATGGGTAATGAAATGTCTGCAAGCAAACAACCAAGCTGAGGGAGCACCAAGGATTCCACTATGGTTTATTGTTAGTGAGAAACAATGGTAATAATAGCATTTCTCACCTAAGAGACTAAGTTGAAAGTTTGTTTTAATAAGGGGAAAGGAAATAGACTGGAGGGTGGTGACAGGAAATTCCTGCTTCAGTACTTCTGTCCTGCAAGGATATAATTACTTTAGAACTGAAGAAGCAACAGAAATTCAAGAGGTCTTGTGTTGTTTGCCTGGAGTAATATGGAGTTGTAATCTCATCAAGTAAGAGACTCAGTTTTATTCCCATGAATATGACTTAAATATTTCTGTTTTAAAATCATGACCTTAGTTTATTTCTATTGAAGACTATCAGCATTACCACAAGTAATGCAGAGTTCCATTGAATTGATATAATTTTACTTTTAAACTGCTTTTTAACTAGCTTCTTCAACACAGATAGTTATAAAAGCACAGGTATGTTTCTCAAAGATTCAGGTGAGTCAATAAATATGGGGTTTTGAATGTATTCAGCAATGAATAGAAACCCGATGCTATCAGTCGGCCATCAACTTTTATCTACAGATTGCTCCATAGTGCACATTGCAGGAAATTGGCCAATGAAAACCAAACTTTCTTGTAGCTGCTGATCACAATAGGATTATCCCATTTCTGACAACAGAGTTATTTTACTGTTCAGCTTGTTTGGTGTAGTGGTTAAGGCATCAAGCTAGAAACCAAAAGACTGTGAGTTCTAGACCCGCTTGTACACAAAGCCAGCTGGGTGGCCTTGAGCCACTCACACCTCTGAACTCTAGATTGGAGGCAATGGCAAAACACTTCTGAAAAACCTTGCCAACAGAATAGAATAGAATAGAATTCTTTAGTACAGACACTTGTCCAGGCAGTGTCAGAGAATCAGACACAATTAAATAGAAGGAAAAAAACACATCCCCAGGCAGTTCAACTATGTGAGGGTACCAACATTTCCTCATTAATATTACACATCATAATTCTGCAAAAAAAAAATGTTGCTTAGGATAATCAAATTCCAGCTTATTTTCGGGTTCTGTTTATAGTCACCATTGGTAATTGTGAGAGACATGGATCTTTACATCCAATTAGGGTTGGCATTGAATCAAGATTAATATAACTCCTAGTTTCTGCTACATTCTGCTAGATGTGCAGAATTCATGCACCTAACCAGAACAGATGGCTAGAAGGGGTTTTTTGGTTTTGTTTTGTTTTTTGGAAAAGTACAAAGATTACATACCATAGCCAAAATTTATGCTCTGGAGTTTCATAGCTCATCTTTCTTTCTTCCTTTCTTCCTGGTAACTGCTTGGACAAGTCCTTGCAGCTTTCTTGGCAAGATTTTGGAAGTAATTTGCTTTTACCTGTTTGCTAGGGCTGAGAGGGAAGAATTGGTCAAGGTCACCAAGCTGGCTTTGTGCTTAACCACTCTGTCGGCTGGTTTCCACCCTTGTGTTTAACCACTACAGCAAACAATTTACTTCCTGGTTTATTTTGTCATTTCATTTATTTGTGAGCCATTTATGAGCAGGAATATATTACTAGGGACAGGGGAAATGAGAATTTCACATTAATAACCTGAGGATGACAAGTATTAATAAATAACAATAATATAAACACTGAATGCTTGTTTCCCCGTGAAGAAATTCCATCTCACAGAATGATGGTAATTCTCTCATAAGATAGAGAACACTCTGGGGTGAGTTTAAGAGAACACGTGATATTGGCGTTCCAAGCAAAGACTTACATTCGTGACACCCTCTTACTGTAATCTCTCCTCCTATTTGAAGAAAAGAATAGAGAGAACAGGGCTGTTACACCTATAAGCCCCTAATAATGGAGAGGCTGATAAGACTCACTCTAATCACTCTGAAAGTATATTTAGCCAAACATGCATACAGAAGCAGTTTCAAATTTTTTGCACTGAATGGATGACAATTCCAGACACAGTCCAGGCTCATAGGCATGAAGGTGGAGGAGAATTACAGCTGTATCCCATCAAATACTTCATGAGACTCGAGTGAAAGTAGTTTTTTATTGTTATTTTTCCGTTTTCATTCTCCCACACAACATGTGAATATATTTCTCTGCAAATATAATCACTTATTTTCTTCTGAGAGAGGTGAGAAAGAGGCTGCTTAAAATTTCACCCAGATGCTTGGCTAATTGATTACGCGTGTTAGTTTTTTTATTGCAACATAGCAAACAGCTCTCCTAAGAACTGGGCTCTTATTCCTCGATGTAGAATAACAACAATTTCTCCCTCTTTCTTTCTCTCTTTCTTTTTCCAGTTTGATTAGCAACGTTTGCTATGGATTCCTTTTTATAAATGTGGCTTCCTTCAAAAATACTGCAGGCAGCAGAAAGAAAAAGAATGTTCCTTCCATAGGAACTTGATTTAAAAAAATGTGTTGTGTCTTGGTTTGATTTTTATTTTTTTTTGCTGAACAATAATAGTAAGAAAGAAAATTTGGGGTTTGAATCCTTCAGAATGAAACTTTTGCTTATCATTTAATCAAAGGTGGGATACAGTAGTTACTAAATATAATTTAAGCATTCAGCATTTTTTAAAGCATAATTCAAAATGTCCTTAATGCATTTCCCATTCCTTTAGGCCTGATCATATGATCAATTTTATTGTTCTGGCCTGACCTAATTATTTGAAGCTAATGAAGAGAAATAGAGGAAAACATGGCTTAGGAAGTTTAGTAAGCCGCTCAGAAACCAAAATTACTATGAACAATTCCGGTTTTGCATAATATTAGACTACTAGAGAAAGCATTTCTATGGAAGAGAATGTAAATGAATCTTATCAGGAAAAATTAGTTTTACATAAATTTCATTGACTAAACCATTGCATCCAGTACTGTGGAGAGAGGCACTTCTCGCAAATAAAGATCTGTTAATAAAACATAATAGATGAATCCCTTTTTATACAGCTGGAAAAACTTGGCAAAAGTATAAATAAGTGAAAGAATCCCTGTGTACCAACAAATTGAAATGTGCCCCATAAGATATGCTGAGTCGTAGGTTCTCATTTGGTTAATTTGTGTTCAGATAGAGTACTCACATCCAGTGGATTATGTGTTACTTCATCCATGAAATGCTGGTGTTTGTTTTCTGGTGAATGCCTGCTGGTCAGTAGCAAGATTCTATCTCCGGGTTAGCTATTCACAAGCAAGAAGACGTGAATAGTATGATTTAAATGGCTGAAAGGTTCATTTAGATTCTTAAGCAGATTGGCTCACGCCGCCAACTGGCATGTTCCCCATTTTGTCATCCAGACAGGATATGCCTCCTGTTGCAATCTATTTTCCATTTCAGCGTCTGTCACTTTTGGTCTGCTATGTGCCCTTATATTCGGATGCTGCAGTGCTAGCAGAACATGTTGATTTTGATTATAGCAGTTGGCTTCAAACATGTATATGTCAGTAACAAATTGGATGAGTGGCACCGTGAAAGAACAGGAGCCTAAGTACTGTTTATTTGGGTTGGCAGCATTTGCCCTGTGGTTTGCCAGATCACAACTCTGCAATATGAATTAGTTAATTACTTGTCTGGAATCATAATTCGGTTGGAGGACGTCTTTCCTGAGATGGAACTAGATTTGTGTATGTCTGAATATAGCCACACAAGGATTCCCTTTAGGTAGGGAAATATGCATATTCGCTTGCTTGATTTAAGATATTGCAGCTATCTGACATGTTTACTAACAGTGGGATTTCGGGACACATGAGGTGATAGCAGAGGAGGGTACAGACATGAGTAAATCATTATGAAAAGGTAAGCAATTTTGGTAAGCGTGTTTTTGGCACACAGTTATTTTTAAAAAAACACACACCAAGATTTCCTTCCACTAAATAAATTGATCAGAACCTTAGAATTAGAATAATTTACATACAGAAAATTATTTGTACTGCATATGTAGTACATGGTGCATGGGGAGACTTTTGCCTTGTCTATATCCTTCTTCATGCATTCATTCATTCACATTTCTATACTTCCCATCACACTTAAGTAACTCCCCCATCCTTCCACCATTTTGCATCTGGCTCTGACCTGTTCTCTTTCTTCCATCTATTTTGTACTTGGCTCTACCTTTCACATTGCAGTTACAGTTTTGCATCTGGTTTCAAGAGTTAGTAAAAAAAATCAAGGAGATCCCACAATCTTGAATCATACCCATATCAAACCCATCTACAATGTTGCATACTCAAATAAGTTCCACAAACTAGCTAGCTAGCTAATATTTTCGAAAGAAATGTGGAATTTGCAGTATATATTCTGGCATTTTAAACAGGAGGGAGTGCACAGTCCCATTTTTGGAGAAGGGATTCAATAATTTTATTTATTTATACTATTTATTTTATTAATCTAATTTATATGGCTGTCCAAGAAACTCTGGGCAGCGAACAACAAAAACAGAGGATTACATTAAAGCAAAAAACAACTAAAACTGCATCAAGGCTCAGTAAAACCACAATTGGACACATGTACCCATAGCAGAGCTCCCAGATTAATATCCTGCCTTGAATAGGCAATGTCAGAATGGAGAAGGCATGTTTCTGGGGATCTGCTAAATGACCGTGCTTTATTGATGATACCTGGAGGTTGCCCACTCTGCCAGGCCTGATGGGGCAGGCAGAAACCCCAGGGGAAAGGTGATTCCACAACTTAACTTCAAATCTGCTTTCCCTAACAGTCCATAAATTAAACAAAATATCAGCATATGCGGTTAATAGCTGGGGATTAGACAAGGACCCAAAGAGTTGCTTGCCATGTCATGTGAATCAGCATCATAGACATAAGATAGGCATTAATGTTTTTTTCGAAGTGTAAGGTGCTTGGCAATTCCTCCGACACAAGCTTGTTAGGGAAAGACAAGTTTATTTCTAAAAGCAAATAATCAGGAGTGGGAAGAGAAAATGTTTTTCAGCAGTAGAGCATAACCAGTAGGCTCCATTTGTGCCAAGAAGTAAGCTATGCTCCACCATTATCCTCCTGTAAATAGTGCGACTTGAAATACATTCTTTTTTAATGCTGTCATTCATTTGTTTATATTTGCTTGCATATAATGAAAAGAACTTCAAATTTCTTGCAAGTCACTTAGCCCTTAAAATAATTCCTAGCGTGAGCTGTTAGACTTATTGTTCTTCTGCTGGCCTCCCTAGTGGAGTGTGCATCTTCATTTTGAGTGTCATGTGTTTCTTGTGCCAACAATAAAATGGTGCAATTTGAAATACTGTTATTCAGAAGGTGAACCAGAAAGCTAAACACTATTCCCTCCCCTGCAAAGTTATTCCATTCCACCCAACTCCATTTCCCACCTTCCCTCTTCCAAAGTTTTCCTTTGGGAGGTTATCAGAAAAGGGCATTTTCCAGCTAGTGAACAACTAATTAAGTGCAAAGTCTCACGATCCATTTCTGAGTCACAAAGGACAATGCCAAATGATTGCCCTGGGCAGACTGTAAAAATCAGAGAGAAACTGTAGAACACCTTGGTCTCAATCATTTTGAGTTTAATAGGTCAAATTTGGCACCTCCACATTCTGGAAGGCAGCAGAAACTCTCTTGGGTAACTACTTCCCAGTGACCTGGTTCCAGAAATCCACTGGATTTGTTAAGGAAGCACACACACAAACACTTAATCTCACTCGTACCTATCGAACTCTGTAACCAAAGATCATCATAAACACACACTCTAAACAAGATTTTGTTGTGAGTAACCTAGAGCTACTGCTGTGCTGTAATCAAACGTAATATATTTTGCATTTGTAAATAAGCAGATAGTAAACCTCTGAAGTTTCTTGCTATCAATGTTTTTTAAAAGATATTTACTTACTTATTTATTTATTTATTTACTTACCTTTATTATTAAAATTTCAGCCAAAGGACAAGCAGCAGTTGCAATACTAAAGTGATTTATAACAATAAAGCAGTCTACAATCTCATGCTCAGATATCTAGATTTCATCATTTCTAGATAGGTCCAAAGCAGTAATGGGTTTCTCCCAGTTCTATCCGGTTCTTAGAACTGGTAATAAAATCGGAGGGAGGCTCTGCCCACCCACCCCGACATCATCAAGAGGTGATCTGCGCATGCGCAGAAGCTTCTGTGCATACGCAGAAGAGTGCGCGCACATGTGAGTGAAGCGCACGTGCACTTCCGCTGCAAACCGTTAGTAAAAGTAAGTAGAACCCACCCCTGGTCCAAAGGAAAGTTATAAACAGGAGAACAAGCCTGACACTTATGTTTTCTTGTATTTCCCAATGCTTAGTAGTGAGAGGCACCGTCCTTCTGATACTAAAGAGAGCAGACACCGTCTGGGAGGTAGCTCCATTCAACCCAGCAGAGTCTTATTTTGAACCAGGGAGTGCGGAATGGCACTTTAAAATGGGGAAAGATCTGCAGTTACAAAATGCTCTAGTGTATCCAATCAAAGATAACATGTCTTTCCAGGCATCCACTTTTAATTAAAACATCTGAATCCATTTGGAAATGATTGCTTTGCCCATGAAGCTTGGGTCTTGTCTCCACAGAGAAGTCTGTTCAAGCATTGTATCTAATGATAGCTTTGCAGTAGTGAAAACTATGTGAAATGGACATCGTTTGTGTCAACCCCATTTTCTCCCTGAAAAGCCAATCCCATTTGCCCCCAGCTGAGCTTTTGCTTTGTTTATTAGAGTTATTAAACTAGTGGGCATGTGTGGGATACAATCAGTTGAAACCAGAAAAGTAACCCAATTTTAAAGAGTCTTCACACAACTATGTCTACAGAAATCTGAAAATTTTGCTGAAAGATTAGAAGACCCTCTTGCACTGTACTGAACATAATGAAATGCTCAGGCATGGAGATGGTGAACATTAAATATCCTGCTTTAAGCATCAACTATTTCCATTTGCAAAAAGCAATATTATGTTTCCTATGATGGAATCCATCTCCCAAGGATTGTTGTTTTAATTGAAATGATTAGGTGGGGACAGGCACTGAAAATTACACTGGAGCACAGTGGAGAGAGGAAGGGTGCAAATCCATTATCCGCAGTTCATTTTTCTAATTAAAAACCCCACACTTACACAGAGAGATTGCTTTCCATTTTGGCAGTTTCCCCTCTATTATTTTTCCCCAGGTGTGAGTGGAAGGGAAGGAGGGAGGAAAGAAGGAAGGACAATCAGTTTGTCTCTAATTGTACTTCAACGCTGATTCCATTTTCTGTGATAATTCCTCAGCCATGAAAGTTGTAGAGGAGTCATGCCCAGAACACAAAAATGTAACTCATTGCATAATTATTGTTTCAATGCTAAGCATGCGGGTAGTTCTCAACTTTCGACCATTCATTTAGCAGCTGTTTGAAGTTGCGACAGTACTCAAAAAAAACGACTTGCAACTGGTCTTCGCACTTATGACTATCACAGTGCCTGACTGCAGAGTCATGTGGTCAAAATTCAGGCACTTTTTTTTTAAAAAAATTCCATTTATACCCCGCCCTTCTCCAGAGACTCAGGGCGGCTTACAACTTTTTTTTTAAGCACAACTTAATGTGCTCAGCAAATCCCTTCATCCTTTGTATATGCCTGCTTATTAGGACTATTGCCCCCCCAAGCGGCATTATTACAAAGTCAGCTTATTGCCCCCAACAATCTGGGTCCTCAGTTTACCTACCTCGAAAGGATGGAAGGCTGAGTAAACCTTGAGTTTGCATCCAGTGATTCTTTATTTAGGGATGGTAGATACAGTATGTTTACCCATGCTTCACTATGTGCAACTGTGTTTTTGATGTTTTGTGTTATCAAGTCTGTTGAAGAACAAGATCTAATGGAGGGCAAGATGGAGAGCAGGAAATGCAGTTACATTGTCTCCAATATTTAGAGTACACATGAAAGAATAGATAAAGGAGAACATTAAGGATACCCAAGGAAATCTAATCTAAAGGAATAAGGTCTATACAAAAACAATGTTAATGATATCAGTTATGATCAATATTTCACAAGTCTACTACCTCATAAATTTATGATTTAATCTTATCAGCATAAACTACACAGCCAAGTATCTTATTACTGTCACTTAGATAAACAAACAAATCAAAAACCCCAAAACAGCAATCATCCATTTTTACCAGTTTTTCAAGTGGTAATAAGCCAGGATAAAGACAGTGATGGCTGCCAGTTTCTTGAACTTTTATGACAATGCTTCTCTATTCATTGGTGATTAATATGACAACCTAAGTCTTATAACCGTTCACAAAATGGTTCCATGGCACACATAGACCAGAAAGAAAGATTCATATAGATCAAAACTAGGAAAAATAAAATAAAATTATCATTAACACACAAAGGAGGACAAAGATCCATATAGGATATTTAGGAATTTTTTTTAAAAAAAAATCAGATATAGCTACAAAGATTAAAAGGAGAATTGGCTATAAGACTTAAATGGGTATAAATCTCTTTCTTCTTGTTCACCTCCTTGTGTTCCAGTTACTTCCCACACTGCCCCAGGAGGCCTTACCTGGATTTCCTAAAACTGATTCACTTCACTTTGAGCTTGACTGCTCATCTTGGCCCCAGATATAGAAAAACACTCCCATGGAATAGAACATTCTTACCACCCCTTTCACTCTACCACTCTACCACTCCTTTGAGTCCTCTACCTCAATTGGCACTCCCAGGGAATTGAAAGCGAAATTGGAAAGAGTAATTTCTTTGTTTATTTCATCTCTCACCTTTTGTGAACTCTCAGGAGAGAAATCAGTTCAGAAAATGCCAAGCGGAGACCTCAAATATTTGGTGAAGTTTTCATTGGCACTTCTAAGCTACTCAAGTATACTTTAAAAAAAATAATAATACTTATGGAGTCCTTTTTGCAGATCTTGTGAAAAAAAATAAGCATGGGAAGGAAGCTCATACTTAGATGAAGGTAAAGGTAAAGGCCACAGGACCATGGAGACGTCTTCGGACAGCTCTGGCTCTTCGGCTTTGAAACAGAGATGAGCACCACCCCCTAGAGTCGGGAACGACTAGCACATATATGCGAGAGGAACCTTTGCCTTTACCTTTCCCTAAAATATCAAAAGTAGAAAAAAGTGTATTTTCCCTTTAGGATTAAAAAAAAATGAAATAATATAGAGGATTCTCTTAATATGACTTACGATAAAAATTAATAAGTTAACAGAAGCATATATTACTCCCCCACACCCAAGAGATGGTCAAATTGATTCTTTTATCCAAAGAAGAGAATATATCTAACTTCATTTCTATTCTGAAATTGCTCCCTAATTTTGTGCTTGCAATGAAAAAAAAATGAAGCTTCGATTTTGTTTTGGCTAATTTATTATTTATTTATTTATTTATTTATTTATTTATTTAATTGTATTTATATGCCGCCCTTCTCCCGTAGGACTCGGGGTGGCTCACAATGTGAAACAACAATAAATAATCTAATAAAACCATATAGAATAAA
>JANHFM010003169.1:47424-58848 GCA_032468115.1 Grayia smithii
TGCTAATTCTGTAAACCGCTTAGAGAGGGCTGTAAAAGCACTATGAAGCGGTATATAAGTCTAAGTGCTATTGCTAAATGCTATTGCTAATCCCTAGAATTCCTCAGGCAGCCAAAGTGAGAAACACTGGGTTAGATCTTTATTATTCTCACCCTAATGAATATACCCTGGGATATTTTAGAGAGTAGCTATTGTAAATCTCTTTCTCTGTCTCCAACCCTGTCTCTGGGTTATGTCATCTCTTGTCTTGCACCCCTTCTTGGAATGTGCTTACTCCTTCCTAGGAAACTGCTGCTCCATTGTAGTCCATTATACCACTTTCCCTTTCAAAGATAGAATCAAACCAAGATTTCCTGATGGTCTCCCATCCAAGAATTAATTGCACCTGATCATGCTTAGTTAGGATTGGTTAAATGCTGGCACCTGCTATGGCAATATAGAAAGTAGAGATCAAAGATTGTTGGAGTCCAGTAAAAACAATACCTAGGGATTGCAAGCAATATTCACAATCAGTGATGTTAGTTAAAAAAGAAAAACCCAAAATATTTAGTCCAGAGTTCATTAGGCCAGGGAAAAATGGATAATCATTTGGGGGCTGAGGCCCATGTTACATTTTTTCTGGGAATATGGGGCACAATATAGGGACAATAATGGAAAAACATTTGTATATATGTTTATGGTTTGAGAGCATTATTTTGTATGTTGACTTTATTGGCTACCCAGAATAATCAGAAATGGGTTGCACACAGGCAAGGTGAATAGATGAACTAGGTGGACTTGCTTATGTCTCAAGTAGCTGGGACCCAGATTTTATTTCTTTTCCCTTGAATAGTCTTTCTCCTGTGTTAGGCTTACTTTAGAATTTATGCTATTCATTTATTTTTACCTATTTGTATACTTCTTTGTATGCTGCTTCATTTAATGATGCTAAGTGGTTTATATCTTATAAAACCAATAAAGCATGCAATATAACCATAACCAGTTCTATGTTTTCCAATTTTAAAATACTTTTCAAGGCGTTGTAGTTGGAGATGTGTTAGCATCTGAAAAAAGAACTGAAAAAGGATTCAAGTGCCACGTTTACTTATTTAGAGCATCATACAGCTGCCCATCTTATACCAAACTCTAGTCAGCCCCAAATCCAACATCCAACAGTGATTTGTCAAACAGTGACATTGTCTCTCTCCCTCTCCCATTCTTTTCTGCAGTGCAAGGCCTTATAATGGTACAGATGCAACCATATAGCCACCTTGAAGCATTTAAATATAATATGTTTGTCCTTCATCATTAATTCATTCAAGATCTACTTTTTAGATGTAATTGACAGAATCCATTTTTGTTCTCTGACAATTTTGACAGAGAGTATCAATATTTATTTTTTTAAATTCATGCTTTACTCAATTCTGCAGTATAATGTCGGAGCATTTATTTTTTTTCAGTTTGCATGGATTGCTTTTTTAACCAATTTGATGGGAAAAATTACACATGTTTTATGCACAGCATTAGTATTATTTAGACACTTTTATCTATTTTTAAAAATGTAATTGGATTTGTACTGTATTTGTTGTTCATTGCAACTTATTATAGTTTGGAGGAGCTTCTTAGGGGGCTCATACCTATAATAGTCAAATCATAAGGCAATGCTTGCATTTGAAATAGAACTAATCACTTGTTAACTTTGAACTTGACAATACAGGATTTTCTTTCTAGGATCTCTAATTATTTGTTGTCACTGAAAAAATACAGTACAAGCCAGTAATTTTTAGAGTGAATATCTGAATCCACTGCAATGGGAGACAACTGGAAACAAAATGGTAAAAGGGAATATGGGTCCATAATCAAAGGAAAAGATTAGGCAGATAGATATAGGGCAGACTCCCAAATTGGTGCCTCTCAGAAAAGTTGAGAATTGCAGTTCTAACATATCTAGAAGGCCCCAGGCTGAAAAGGCTGATGCAGGGATATTTAAGGGAGAAAATTAATATAAAAATGAGACCTGATGTACTTCTTGGGCCATGCTGATTAGTAAGGAGGGTACACAGAAGTAAAACAAAAGCATTAGCTTCCTCATTTGCATACAGCACGCAAAAATAAGCAAATAAAAAGACTTTAAACAAAATGAACCAGAGTTAGAATGGGGTAAACACTTTCCCATGAAATGGATTTTAGGACGGACTCTTGAACTCTTCAGTGGCAAGACAGATTCATTTTCAATGGGGGTTGCTCTTGCTCTCCTCAGCTTCATTTGTAAGACCAATTACAGAGCATTCTGTACAACAATTACTGGCATTAAAACCACTCTGTTCCGTTTGATGAATTTTAGTAGTAATTGAACAGAAGAACCCATCAACTGAAAGACTGTCCAATCAAGTCTGCCCACATGCTGAACTGTAATTTCTATTCCTCATATGCAGAATGCAGTGCAAGACCATCAAATCTCTCCTGAGCTAGTTCAGACTTGCAGACTAATTTCAAAACTTTTGATTTTCAAAAGAATTTAGCTCTAAAGAAATCTAATCAGCTACAGTGCCTGCTTTTCAACCAGATAAATGCAGCCATGGCCAGAGAAAAGTAAAAGTACTGGTAGTGTGATATCTTTTATTAGATGAACATCTGTTGATGATAATGTGAGCTCAAATTAAAAAAAGTTTGACATCAAGGAGAAGGAAAAATGGACAATTTGCATCTCTTTCAAAACATACATATACAATTTACGGTATATGGTAGAATGAATGCCTTGTTTCCTTAGAGTTGTAGTGGGTACATTTTAAATTATTCCCCTGCCCCATTCAAATAAAATCAAATCTCCTAAGTATCAGCTCTTTTAAAACTTGTATGGTTTCAGCCAAAGTTAAAAAGAAGTAACCTTTGAAATTTGGAAGGAAAACTATGCCTAATATCATAAAATGCTTACCATGCATGGTAAGCATAAACATCCATGTTACTTTCAAAGAAGTGACACTGATTCCTCCAATGATGGTACATTATTTTCATGTCTTTTTTATTTCTTTTGGGTTGGTGGGCCCATTTCCAAATAAAGTGCTGGACTAAACTCTGAAGAGGTAATCAAACAAAGAATATTTGAGCTTATAGGCACCGTGAGTTGGAGAGCACTGATAGGAGAATCTACCAGGAAGTCTTCCTACAGCAATTTGCAATCCTTAGCCTTATTTGGAATAAAAATGAGAAATGTACATATCCAGTTACAAGGTGTGGGTTTCAAGTTTCCCAAGATCTTTCAAATCAGTTTTTTTCCCCCAGTAGGACTTTTTCTGATGTTTCATACCCAAAAGTGTTACGAAGTGTTAGAGCCCTAGTGGAGCAGTGGTTAAAGTGCAGTATTGCAGGCGAACTCTGCCCACAACCTGGAGTTTGATCTTGACAGGACTCAAGGGTGACTCAGCCTTTTATCCTTCCAAGATCAATAAAACAAGGACCCAGATTGTTGGGGTCAGTATGCAAATAAAGCTTCTACGTTTTAAAGCATCCAGAGAGTGATGTAAAGTGCTATAGCACTTAGCACTTAGCCTTATATACCGCTTCACAGTGCTTTACAGTCCTCTCTAAGCCCTCTCTAAGCAATTTACAAAGTCAGCATATTGCCCCTAACAATTTGGGTCATAACATATTGCCCCTAACAATTTTACCAACTTCAGAAGGATGGAGGGCTGAATCAACTTCTGACAGTTGGCAGAATTAGTTGGCAGTACTGTATATAAATACAGTATATAAATTTCAAGGATAAAAAAGGAAGATAAAAATACAAAGTCCTAAAAATGAACCATGTTTGCCAGGACTTCCCTTTGCTGAAATTGTTATATTTGCAGTTTTCACTCTGGTCCACTTCCTAGGGGCGCCACACTTGTTCCTGATTGGTTGTTCTGTTTGACAGCCCGATATAAAAGAATGGGCTTGCTTGAACTCAGCTGTTGCCAACAGCTGAGCAGGTACTTGTTAGCAGCCTCGTTGGCAACCATTTATTAGGCAATAAATACTTGTTAGCGTTAGCTTCCGTCTCGCCTCCATTCTTACACCCCCTCGTTCTCAACGATAGAACAGAAACCACACACTCTTAAACTCTTATTTGCTTAAATTATATAATAAATTTTGGTATAGTTTTCAGAAAGTGAAGGCCGAATGTCTGGATTCAGACATCATACCATTGTGATCACCCCCTATCTTCTCAAATCTCCCTCTCTCTTTCTGCAGACATTATGTTTAAAACCTGGCATCTTAGCCTTCTCTTGACCTGGAAAGGATAATAATTTCCAGTAAATAATAAGGTTCTACTTTCTGCATAGAAGTTTAATAGCCTCATTAGGGGGCTCCAATATTTGAGCTGATCTAGAATTTTAAAACAGTAGATACTTTTGCAAAATGGCTTCTGGGAAGCACTTACCTATTAACAAAATGGCTTCCTTGGTGTCAGCCCCCTTGGTAGACCAGACTAGAAAATCAACTCCACAGGAAGGATAAAACTACGCTTATTGAGAGTTGAGCATTATATTGAGCTATAATAACAGATGATTACAAGTTTGATTGTGCTGTACCACCTCCTCTCCATTTTTGTGAATTAGGGAGGTATCTGTTTGAGCCTCTCCTGCATATTTTCTACCTGTTGTGAACTTAAGCTGTGTGTCAACCCTTACATATCTTCCTTAAGCCCTACATTTGGAAGGTATACTCAATAATAAAGCACTCATCTACCAATGTGGTACCCAATATCTTCTCGAGGCACCATGCTACAAGACATTTTCTATTATTCCACTATTTTTTCTTTTTCTGGTCCTTTTCTGGTTTACCTTTTCTGCAAAAACTCACAGCCCCATTGGGGTATTTCCAGAAATAAAGATGAAGGAATCTGGAGCTTTTTAAAGACTTGACTCTAAAAAGTTGAAGATCAATTGAGGAACTAAATGATGGTCAAAATCTTGAAGATCTGCAGACAAAGGAGGTGCTGTGCATTGATGGTTCTCAGGCCTGGAAATTATAACTAATAAGATAACAATAACTTATTAGTGTTTAATAATATTTTACTGTTATATTTATAACAAATGATAATATGATAATATTATATTATGATAATATTTTCTGCTGATGTTATTAGAGATACAAATAACCTTAATGGCAATGAGGACTTATGCCCGGCTTTAGCCAGTGTGAATGCTGAGACTGAAATAGTCTACTTTCAGTGATTCATAAATTCACAAGTGGATAACTGCAAATGTGTTTCCCCCAATTCCATCTAACCTCAGCGCTATGTTTAGCTTAGGACTTCTGGCCTTGCTCCTGTCAGTGATTCTCAGGATAGTAGCTAGGAATAGCAGCCCATTGATGGAACTGCCTTTTAAGGAAAGTTCAGTCTGCCCTAAGGCTGGCTTATTATAAATGACAGCCAGGGAAAGTTGTTCATGTGCCACTTAATCTTTGTATTTTGTGGTATATTTTTGTTGCCTTGTCTTATTTATAATACTTTTTAACGGAAGGGGTTGTTTTTTCTTTTGTTTTTGTATCCAAAAACAAAACAAAAAGTAGGAAGAAACAGTAGAACAGTAGAACAACTATCACCACAACAACTTTTTGATTCCTTCTCCATTGTGAAAGTAACTCAGTCTAGGAGGAATGGGAAGGAGTTGTAAAATCTGGAGATTTTTTATGCCTGAATAAATGATTTTTAAAATAAAAAAACAAACAAACCTCTTTTTTGAGGGCACAGTAAATAATTACAAGTCAGGAAACAAACCCACTCTGAATAAAATCATATTATAAAAATAACTGCTGTATATTTTTAAATCTATGACTGCAGCAGGCTTCATTCATATAAAGGTAGAAATATATATATATTTATTATATTGGTCACAGTAATTGACAGTATTTTATAAATACTTTATAAAAGCAGTAGAAATAGTAGAAGGTAGTGAAAGATGCATCTTTTAATAATATGTACTTATAAACAGAAGTAAGAAAAAGAAAGAAAATGTATTTTTCCTTTCCAAATGGGAATATTCATATTTTATTTTTAACAAAATTTGAAGAAAGAAACCAAACAATATAAAACGATCTAAACATTAATGAGCCTGCAAACAATAAAATTTACTGAAGTTCCAGTGATACGGAAGAGACCATTCGATAAGAAAGTCCCCAATAAATGACTTTCTTCAATCTGATGAAATGGCAATCTAGAAACACCTCCCTCACCACCTTGCCAGCAGAAGGTTCAAAGCAAACACGAGGCAAATGGAGGCTTTAGGTGTTTGCATTTAGTTCCATAACCACAGACAGAGACATAAGTGTGTTGGTCACATTTAGGAGGCAATGATTCTAAATAGATTTTTTTCTTAAATAGAGAGAGATAGGAACTTGCAATTAAAAAAAGAAAATAAATGATGGAATGATTGTTTATTTTTGTTTACCCTGTATATGGATAGCCAATAGACAGGTAGACAAACAGATAGATAACTATGGAGCTACGAATAAACCAAATTGCAATCAGATAAGCAGACAAAAGATCTGGCTATCATCTGATTTATCTATCCATATTTCCGGAATTGTTAATGGATTATAGCATTCTAAATTTTCCTGTAAGTCATGAGATTCTAAGGTCTATTATTAATTAGTTTCTTCAAAAGTAAATATATTGCATTTTCTTTTTGTTGTCAGTACTTTTAACCTCAGGTAAAAAAAACACCAAAACCCACTATATTTTAAAAATTCTATCAAAAAAGAGCCCTCCTGTGTTTTTGTATGATATTTTCCACGGGTAAGAATTCAAAGCAGTTTTTGTTTAATCACCATTTCAACACTATAGTTAACCTTGTGTCGCTCAAAGGGTGCATTTGAATTATAATCCTCTTTCTTTCACTAAGCAGAGTTAAGAGAGGCTCAAAGAAATTTTAAGCCTTACAGGTATATATAAGGGTATGTGCTAGGAAAACAGTCATCTATTGGTACATATTATCTAATAGGTAGCTTTCCTGTTTGTTTTTCCTTCCCCTCTGTATCCGATGTCCACAATGCTTAGAAATAACCAATTAAGATTATGCAGTTCATTTCAGTTTGTTCTTAGTCTGAAAATATATATCTTTAAGGAAGGAGGGTGATATATTTCTTCAGCCTTATAATGCAGGGTTACTTGGAAAGTTATCAGTTACAGAAAGTGCAGACCGAAATGTCTGGATTCACACATCATACTATTATGATTTGTGGGACAGTCCAAAAGTGCTTAAACCATAGTTTACAAATAATGATTGCATTCACATATCAGATAAATCAAAAGCAAAGGAACCACATTCCAGCTTTGTGCAATGAGTGAATGCAGGCAACGTGATTCTTGAATAGCCAACTCAAAATATCAAACTGAGTTTTAGGATAGATTTTATGCTGTTCTTTTCATAGTTTGCATGAAATACTGTTTACAGATGGATATGGTGCTTTTACTGATAGAGTGGGCAGAAGGTACAACATTAGTAATTGGTTTAAGCAGTTTCTCAGTCTGAAATATTTTTATTTACATCTTTTCACATTCCATAATGCTAGTGCTTTTAATAAAGTCTAGATTAACATAGGAGTTGGCTATTGATGCTCTGATAACATTTGCAGATTAAAGGAACGATAATTTGCTATTTTCCCCCCCGACTACTTGAAATAGTCAGACTCCAAAAATATTGAATGATTTATTCCTCTGTAAATTGGAAGTTATTGTGTAGGTATATAAAAGTTATTTTTATTCATTTTTACCCAAAATGAGTAATAACAGGAGTAGTAACAAAACATTCTGTATCTTTACTATATGGAAACTGAAGCCAAAAAAATGCTGTGTGTTGTAGATATTGCTGCTTATTAATGTTAAATTAATAAATCATTAAATGAAGCAAATATTTAATGTTCTACAGATTGTTTGAGCTGCTACTTTTTAAATTCATGAGATCTAGGAACATCCATGATTTTTTTTTAATTTCCGAAAAGAGTGCACATCTTCTGTTTTGAATCCACTATTGGTTCTCTACAACTTGAACACAGCTATATAGTTCTCTAGACTTCTTGATTGGAAGCTGTTGTGGTTCAGTCACACTCCATTATTAGAATCTTGTCTGCCTTTTGAGCGTAGTATTTGCTGTTATTATAATAATAATAAAAAAAGGGAAGGGTTTGGTTTTAATTTGTGGATTTTTTAAAACACTGCAATTAGGAAACCCGTTAAATGCTAGCAATTCCCAGCATAATTCTATTAAATTCTGCCTGTAAAGTTAATGTTACAGACTTTTTAACAGATGTTTTAATTAGACATTGTTATTAAAGGGAGCACTGTAGAAATTAAAACCAGCCCTAAAATGTGTTAACACAGACATTTTTGCCTGTGTTGTATAGATGGCAGCAGCAGCCTTAGTAGCGAAAGCAGAAAATCAACAATTCAGTGGTTAGTTGGAAGGTGAAATGTATTAAACAACAACAACAACAAAACCAGGTCTCTTTGAATATATGCGCTGCTCAGCTTATAACATGGCAAGGAAGTAGCTGCAGAATTTTGCATCCAGCATCTCCTCAGGCCATTGTCCAAAATAATGTTCAAGACTGTGATTGCATTCTAGGATAGCAAATGTATTTTAACAGCATATCATCCCGAGAAAGGCACACTTAGGCTCACCAGCATAGAAATGTGACTGCTCAACAAAGGGTAAAGTTTTCAGAGGATAATATTCTTTTGAATTACATAACCACTACCTGGAATCTGACAACTGGACAACATAAATGGATTCTCTGTGCCCTTATTATAGTTAAAAGACTGATACTGCAACATTGGAAAGATGAATGTATGGCTCCTTTCATGCAAGGGATTGAAGAGCTGATTAGCACTAATTAGCACAGTGCTAGACCTGATTGCAATTGCGACCTATGAGTACATTGCCTATAGACATAGACTTTGTGTGAATAAATATAATGAAATAGGGAACCTTATAAAAAATACAGTAGATTAAAAATTCATGTTATGTAACGGTATTAAAAATACACACACACACACATATACTTTTGTAATGTTTGCATTCGATAATTATATATAGAATTTTAACTGTTTACTGTTATAATGACATATATCCTATTTTTTTCTATTGTATTTTTCAGTTTGTTTTAAGCACATTCTTGATAATGTACCGTATATTCCGGCGTATAAGACGCCTGGGCGTATAAGACGACCCCCAACTTTTCCAGTTACAATAAAGAGTTTGCCAGCCATGCATCTTGCAAGGTCAGTACCCGGCGTATAAGACGACCCCCCACTTATCTGAAGATTTTAATGGGTTAAAAACTCGTCTTATACGCCGGAATTTACGGTATGTATCTTTGTGTTTTGTTCCTTTTGGCTTTTTTTCTTTTCTTTTTCTGCTATTGTTTTAAAAGCAATATTTTTTTATTTTTTTTTTAAACAAAACAAAACAGTATCACCAGCATATTCAATAAGGGAATGGTTTGTAACACCAAAAACAAAAACCAAACTTGTTCCTTAAGAAGAAAAGCATTAGAGTGATAGCACTGCAGAAGAGAGCAATATTTTCTGATTACGAGGAAGAGCGTTGCAAGCTTCCACCTTTCCTGTCACCTGCTCTTTAGCCTAAGTGAATGAAGGGGTATCAGGAATTTCTGCTGAGTCAAATCCCACCCTATCAAATAGGAAGATTAGATGGCAGTGCTGCGCCTCTGCTTCTCTCTCCTCTATTACCTAGTTTATCTCTAAATGCTGCAAAGCCAAATTATGTATTTTCCCTGACACATCAGGTTTGCATATATCTAATGTGAAAACAAGCTTCAAGTTGGCTAGGTTTACACAGAGTGCTCAGAAACATTACAGTATCTTGTGGGCCACAAATCATATCGACCCAGCTAACTGTTACTTCTTCAACATCCCATAGCCTGTCCTTAGTCTTCACACATTGTATTAAATGTTTTAAACCTTAGCTTTGTTTGAATAAGCCATTTTGGCCTGGTCTCATGCATGACCCAGAGCTGTAAAACATAGTTTACATATCACAATGGCTGAAATGACATAAAGTAAACAAAAACATTTACCTGTTCTTGAATGAACTGAGAGGAGAGAATCCTTGGTCACTCCACCCCAGCTACTGTCCTCTACAGAGAGGAATGGGAAAAACCCACATTCTCATTTCCGAATCTCTGCTAACTCTGATCAGCCTTAAGTAAATGTGCATAGCCCTTTGAATTGATCTTCACTCCTTTGCTACATGGGTATAATTAAGTAGTCCCAAAGGCACTTTTTTTCAAGAGGCAACTGGACTTTCTGGAAAACTTTCTGTTTTTTCTTTGAAGTTGTTTTGGTTCTCATCTAAGAAGCTTCTTCAGCTGAAACATCTTCAAAGAAAAACCAGAAAGTCCAGTTGCTTCTTGAAAAAAAGCACCTTTGGGACAACCATGACCTAGATGACTGAGAATCTTCATAGATACATATAGTTAAGTAGTTTTCTTGGCAAAAGCCCAGGTTTTTTATCTTTTTTTGAGATGTTCCCTGTCTCACCTACAGTTCTAAAGTTCCTGATGGCTTATCCAAATAATATCTAGATCTGACACTATTCGACTTTTCAAGTTCAAGAAAACTTAATGGAGTTATGTGTTATGTGTGAAACAACACATAAAATGCATGATTTGACTCTCAACATGTAATTGTGAAAATTGCCTGTGATTAAACATTTTCTGTATAGTAGGAGCTGTATTACACAAATTTGCCCAGCATTATACTTTTCCAGACAGATATATTTATTTTTAAGGTTTAGAAACTGCCTTCCACCAATTGGATGCTTCTAGGATCCTTCTATATCTAGAGGTGGATCCTTCTTCTTTTTCAACATGTTCAGTAAAAAAGAAAGATTGCATATGCTGATTTAGAAATAATATATAATTTTATAATGCAGTAGTTAAATAGTACAGTTACTTATACTGTAAGTATAATACTGTACTTATAGTACAATTACTATAATTTAATTAAAAATATAATGCAACCTAATAATACTGATAAATGTTAATGATAGTCTGTGATAGAAGTTAGGAGAACACCTACCTCAATCAGCTGTTCAGGGGCTAAAATATTAATGGGCACTATTTTCCTTTCTTCTGGTGCCTTATCCCAATATATCCCTGGAATGCAGATGGCCTTTAATTGGAGAATTATGCTATAACAGGGGGACACAGTGGCTCAGCAGCTAAGACCCTGAGCTTGTCGATCAGAAGTTCGGCAGTTCAGTGTTTCAAATCCCTAGTGCCACGTAACGGAGTGAGTTCCCGATACTTGTCCCAACATCTGCCAGCCTAGCAGTTCAAAAGCACATAAAAATGCAAGTAAAAAAATAGGGACCACCTTTGGTGGGAAGGTAACAGCATTCCGTGTGCCTTTGGCATTTAGTCATGCCAGCCACATGA
>JANHFM010003169.1:59333-70525 GCA_032468115.1 Grayia smithii
AATAGGGACCACCTTTGGTGGGAAGGTAACAGCATTCCGTGTGCCTTTGGCATTTAGTCATGCTGGCCACATGACCATGGAGATGTCTTCGGACAGTGCTGGCTCTTCAGCTTTGAAACGGAGATGAGCACTGCCCCCTAGAGTCGGGAATGACTAGCGCATATGTGCGATGGAACCTTTACCTTTA
Source organism: Grayia smithii (assembly GCA_032468115.1). Taxonomy (NCBI): domain Eukaryota; kingdom Metazoa; phylum Chordata; class Lepidosauria; order Squamata; family Grayiidae; genus Grayia; species Grayia smithii. The sequence continues at coordinate 59,521 of JANHFM010003169.1, forward strand.
CCTTTTACTATAACAGTGATTCAGTCTGCCCTGTGTGAGAGATCATACACAGACACCTTTTCTGCCTGACAACAAACTGGATTCTTCTAATTTTGTAGCATAATGGAAAATGATTCCAGAAAAGATGAACAAGAGAATAGTGTATTATTTCCCATTCCTTTCCTTTCCTTTCTTTGACCCGATCCCCTTCTCTGTCCTTTGATAAAGGGTGGCACAGTTTTATTGCAAGTTCTCACTATTTCCTTTTTTTAAGTGCTGGTTTTCACTCTACTTAGCTGAAATATGGTGACTTTGCTCCACTATATATATCTTTTTTACTAAAGGTTAGCTTCTGCGTGGACACCTATAAAATGTTAGTGTATGAACTGCAGTACAGTGAGCAGCTTGTGAACTGAATGAGAGGAAGTCATATCTTACAAATCTAGAATGCATGTCCTGGGCTTCTGGTGACATCATAAATCACTGCTTAGAGACCCATATTTTGATATCCCCATAGTCCTAACATTACTACCAGGACCTTAGATTTTTAGGAGGTTTTCTATTATACCATAATAGATGGATCTGACATTTTAAGGCTCATTCCTAGTCACCTGCCCTCTGATCAGAGATAGCAGAATATTGCATAATAATCTTTAATAATAAAGGAGATTTTTCTGCTTCCATAAAAAGCAGAACTAAACGGTCACAGAACTGAAAAAACATACAGCCCAAAAATGAATAAACATGGGAAAACAATGAGAATCTTTCACCAGTTCATGCAAACCTTCTTTCTTTTTTTCCTCTCAAATCAATGATTCTTCAAATAAAATTTCAGAATCCAAATCAATGGGTTGCACGGGGATTCTGATTAGAGAAATAAATATGGGAATGCTAGCATTTTGAAAATGGAATTAATTTACTGGACAAGAAAAATGCAAACAAAAGATCCTGGCTACAGCAAAGATTCTCTACGATGATAACTTACAATATACAATAAAGGATATATAGTATACAATATATAATAAAGAACAATACTGCATTAGCACTTTACAATAGTTAGCTTTTCAAAAAAACGAAAGCTGCCTTTGGTGTGAATCTGTAATCTCAGAACATTATTCCTCTTTCATGAAAACAACTAATTATTGGTGTCCATAATGGCAATAGTTTTAGTTATTCTGTCAGCACAATTCTCTGTATACTCTGCTCTGGGGTATGCCCTGCAATTCGCAATGTGTTCCAGATTTTTCAGCATCATATTGTGTTATTGCAAAAACATGAGGAAATAACATAGATCAGTGATGGCGAACCTTTTCGGCACTGAGTACCCAAACCGGAAATGCGTGCATGTGTGAGCATCGGAGCACCGGAAACCCAAAGACCAGCTGGCTGGTGCAAGCAGGCCTGTTTTTTGGCTGTTTTTTGATTCATTTTCAGGCCATTTCAGGCCATTTTGGGGCTGTTTTTAAAGCTGTTTTTTGGGTCGTTTTCAGGCCTTTTTGGGGGCACTCCAGCACCCGCGAAGACCAGCTGGCCATACGCACTGGAAACCAGAAAAGCAGCTGGTGACGGTGCACTTGCCCACAGAGAAGACTCTGCATGCCACCTCTGGCACATGTGCCATCATGGACATAGATTATCCTTAGATATAGAAAAATAACTGTCCATATACAGGTTGGGGTTCTGATATCTTTCCAATCAGTGCTAGAATCCTTATCATTGGCCATGCTAGATTGTTGACAACAACTAGATGACAATAATAATAGTAATATCCTTAATTAGTAATAGTAATAAACTTATTATCATAGCTAAACCTGATAAAAGACAAATCATGCAAACTACAATGTGTCAAACATATAGTTAAAATCAAATTATTTTTCAATACAACACATAGCAACAAACTTTATTCTATTTGCTAAAATCTAGCTGGCATAATGAACTCTGCTAGATTTCATACAGTACATATGGATATAAAAATTAGCAATCAGCATATTACACATCACTCATTTCAAAATGTTTAGTCTCTACTCAGCTGCTCTAAAATAGTAAACACAGTCCAGTGATGCTGTTGTATCATTGTTCATTAAAAAATGGTTTTCCATCCTTGCTTTCCACGTAAAGTGATACAATATATGAATATTGTTATCTTCCACAGATGTATGCAACAAAGTTTGTTATGGCTCATTCAGGATGGTTTTTTTAATATTAGTGTAGAAAGGGGTGTCAAACTCACGTTGCCATGGCAGCATCACATGATCTATCTGCATTTCCCCCCCTTCGCTAAACCAGGTAGGGGCGGGGCCAGCATCCAGCCTGTGGGCCACAAGTTTGACACCCCTGCACTAGAAGGACTGTAAAGGGGATTTGATCAAGTATTTCTTGATTCAACAACTGCAAGATCAAATATCTGCTTTTCTTTTCCCAGGGTTGATAAAGAAAACCAAACTTTGCTGCAAGAAGTGGGGAGTTAGGCAAATGACATGTATAAGCAACTATCATGCCATATGGTTCAGTAATCTGTTTCTTGAAATATATGAAGTATAATTGTGGATTATTCAGTAGAAATGGCAATGCTTCTGGGTCTTGGCAAAAATGCAAGCAAATAATTGCACCATAAATTATAACTTTTGAAACAATATTTTCTTGCATATAAAATAAAGGCAAGGAAAATGTTGGTAAATTATCAAAAATAGGACTTCCTTCCACAGATATCTCAATTGTACAAACTGATTATGAAAGCATAATGTATGTAAATGGAATGAAAGGAAAGCACATCCACAGGGAAAGGGGGATCCAGGTTGTGAAACTGATGAAAGCAACTTCATAACAGGTGATATCACTACAACAGGTGATGCCCCTTTTGTAGATGTGTTAAGACAACATCTTAAGCACAATACCACCACCACATTCCTAGAAACAGAGAGATCCTACAGATGCCATTGAAACCAGATGACCTTCTGTAGAAGCTCTTAAGCTTTGGCTGGAATACAACCAGAGAAGAGGAGCCCACCAATTTCCTAAATAATTGGTTCCACTATAGAACTAGTGTTATTGTTAGGAAGCTGTTCTTAATGTACAACAGGAATTTGCTTTCAAATTAAAGTTTTGTACAACTTTCAAATTAAAATTTTATAAAGCTAAGATGCACTCATTGTGCTATGGGTACAATTAACTTTATAGAACCTACACATTTAAAATTGTATGATAATAACCACTAATTAACCACAGAACCTATCATGTTCTGATGATAACCAATATTTAGGAAAATCACTATTTGCACATGCCACCTGTATTTGTGTCTGTAACAAGGACAGTTTTTTTTTTTAAAGCAGGAAGGCAGCTGTGACCGAAGTCCTACTTCATTTAGATTTCAGTCATGTGATTAAATCTGCCATCTTGTCTTTTTTTAATTCTTTGATGCAAATACCTGTGTGAATAGGTCACTACAGTGACAGGAATAATATTTCTTAGAATAATGGTATTTTCACAATTAGAAATAGTAGCATATCAGACCAGTCCTTTAGAAAATAATTATGGTTAGTGTTAACACTAAGAACTGAATTATATGTAAAATTCAATCCATATTTCTACTTCAAATGCTGGATTGTTTTCAGCAGCAGCAGCCATCCATATAGGGGATTAAAAGAATAATTTACCAGATCTCAGCAGGAATGGAGTAAGAAGTTAACTCTTTCCTTCCTTGCTGTTGTCCCCACTTGAAACCAGTAATAGCATTGGGATGAAGTTCCAGATCGATTTCTCCAACACAAATAGCATCCGTGGCAGGGGTGAAATCCAAAATTTTTCCCTACCAGTTCTGTGGGCATGGCTTTGTGGGCATGGCAGGGGAAGGATATTGCAAAATCTCCATTCCCACCCCACCCCCTCTGGGGCCAGCTAGAAGTGGTATTTGCCAGTTCTATGAACTACTCAAAATTTCTGCTACTGGTTCTCCAGAACCTGTTAGAACCTGCTGGATTTCACCCCTGATCTGTGGAGGAAAAATTCCCTTAAAATCACATTGAAAGAGGATTAGATTTACATTTTCTTTGTTCATTGATGCAACTGGCATTTTATATCCTCTTTCCTAGACCCAGGTAATGTAATTTGTCTGTTTGTACAGACAGAACTAAAATACACAGACACTGTTTACAGGACATTTCATTTAACTCTGTGTTTATTGTAATTATAGGCAAGTGCATATAGTGCTGAATAGCTTTGCATTTTTGGAAGCAGTTTGGAGCCAAAGCTAAGAAATCCTCAGTGTTGTGACAAAGCAGTGTTTTTGTTTCATTGTGCCTTGCTTTGCAAAATGGGAAGTGTGGTAGTAGAGATGATATTAAATCACCACCAGACTGAAGCACCCCCTCTTAAGTTTTGCACAACCCTTCTCTGTATGTGTCTGGTTTATAGGAATATAGGTGTGTTCAACTCACCCTACAAAACACATAATCATTAGGCATGACGGATGCAATCTGTTCTTCTGAGTCAAAATCACTGGTTTTTAGTTTATAGAATGCTGTTTTTAGCTGGGTTAGCTTGCTTAATGTGCCTTTAAAAGTAAGTTCCTTCTTTTAAAAACCGCTTTCTAAAAAAACCTCTCTCCAAGGAAACTGGGCTGGAAACAATTAACCCAAAGAACAAATCTGTCAAATCTCAGATTAATAAACATTTATTAGAAGGAAGGTTATGACGACAACAGAAGAATTCCAGTGAGTATTCTACTTTCAAATGAGAAACCTTTATATAGGCCTCTGTGTACCCACACTTCTTCTATGCTGAAGGTCTGTTTAGTGAAGGTAAGCTGTCTGCATATATTGTTTTGGAAGGGCTAGTACCAAAATGAGTTACTCTTCTACATTCATTTCCTAAATTGAAATGAGGGAAGGAGCTCCCTTTCTTGAGGAGAACTATTTTTTCATGCATCAAAATAACAACCCATGATTCATTCCAGGCATTATTCTTTCAAAGGATATAATTGAAATCAACACTAATTACATTAGTGTTGTGGCTAAACTATGCTTTACTAATATTATTAGGTCTATTTTTAGATCTCAGTAGGACCAAGTCTGATCCAAGCTAGTTTGAGTACAATTTTGGAAAGTGACTAGTATGCCAACTTTGGCTAATCTTGAAAAAGCTATTTGGGGGTCAGACCAGATTAGCAAATGGATGTCTTGGCATCAGGAGTTCTCAAGGTTGTAGGCTAGGCTGAAGAGTAGAGGAAAATATCCTTGTAGAAGGCAATTTCAAACCGTATTTCTGCCAAGAAAGCTGGGCTTGATTTGAAGAAACCTTTATCGTTAGAATGTAATCCTAATATAGAATTTAAATTGGGAAAATAGTTTAAGGTAGAAGGGTATTACCTCCTTCTACCTTAAACATGAACATGTAAATATAGAACTGCTATAGTTATTTGCAACTTGCTGTGTTTTCGTACAAGTCCTTCATCCTTGTTTCTTTTGTTATTATTATTATTCCAGGGTTTTCTCCTTTGAGCTCTTTAAAGTTTAAAAATGCCATAGGTTCTAAATGAACAGAAGTGTTCAAGCTTTTAATGATCATCAGAGTCAAACAAAATAGGAAATCATCTCAGAACAACAATTAAGGATAAAAGGGGAGAAAATACCAGGAACAGAGACAAGTGGCTAATTAAGTGATGTAAAACTGATGTAAAACAACAGAATCTGGAAGCCAGACAAGAACCTGTGTGGCAATTATTTACAAAAAGGTAACACTTTCCCAATTAAAGCAGTTTCAAGAAGTTGCATTAATTATATAAGGTTTCCTTTCTTCCTTCCTTCCTTCGCTCTCTCTCCTCTCCCTCTCCCTCCCTCTCTTTTATTAAAGTCACTCACTGCTCATGATCTATGGGAAAAGTGCTAACATTTGCAAATTGCTAGTTTATGATAAATGAATCGTGGAATTTCAGCCGTCTCGTTGGGGCCCGGCTAGATTGCAAAGTGCCTGTATCTCCCACTGCTATAGCCCTGACCCTGCCTTCACACTCATTGATCACAAGTGGTGCATAGCTGTGACCACCAAATGCCTAGGCTGCTGCTGTGGGACTTGCTTTTTTCCCATAGTATTTCATCACGGTTCCACATCACAAGTGCCATAGTGACCTTTGGCACTTCTTACGATAAGACTAATACCTGCAGGAGATTTCCCCTTACCCCAGTAATCACTACTTTTGTCACTCCGGGAAAAAATTTCTCCCTTTACAGAAAGTCTTTTTTTAAAAAAACAAACCCCTTTGCATCATCAATTACAAAGATACATTTTCTTTTCTTGAAGTCCAAGGCAAATTTGTAGTTTAAGACTGCGGTTTTTTTGCTATGTATGAAAACTAATAGAACTACCACATTTAAAAAAGAAACTATACTTCTGATATAAAAAGAAATACCCTGAGTTCATGAGTTTAAGATGAATTTGCAATGCATTTCTGGAAAAATGGAGTGTTTGCAATGTCTGCTCTTTTCTGTTTGTATGAATAAATAAATGGATCAAGAATTACAATACAAGGCATAATTGTTGCTCAGATGGCTATTATTTCTATTGTGAAATTTAGGCCCCTGAAACCACAGGATTTGGTAGACTTCCTTCTGTGAAAGCAGAGAATGTGACTGACAACCAAATAACTCCTTATTTTGGGAAATATTCAAAGTAAAATAATATGCAATATGCCTTCATGCCCCTAGAATGAAACAGTGTGAAACATTGTCTGTTTATTTTCAGATTCTCTCCAGATTTATGTCAAGCTAAGAGGCATTCTAAACAGCTTTGCTTCCAAGCAACATATGAGACTCCCAAATCCCCCACCCTATTTTAATCTTAAAAGTAACATTAAAAAAAAAAATATCTGGAGAAGCAGGAAACCTGTGGACCTCAAAAGAAGTGTTTGTAGTCCTATTGGCATACACAGATACCAATATTGTAATGTTATCTAATAACAATGAATAAAGTGTCTTCAGTTCTATATTTTTAATTTTCTTAGAAAATTTTCTGTGTCTGTTTCTGTCTCTCTGTCTCTAACATTCATAAAATACACCATCTTTTTTGTTTTCAAAGTGTAAATTTGTTTAGTATCATTTTCAAATCAACTGATGTCAAATTGCAGAAACAACAAAAAAAAACCCACCACATTGTGATTCTGCCAAGCAGATTTCTTTATTTTTCCCCACCAATGGACAGAATCTTGCCAAACTAAAGCAAACCATCACATCTATAAAGCACATAATCTGGAAACTATTCAGGAGAGAAATCCTCACCCTCTTTCTCTCACACAAACTATCTGAACTGAGTTTTTTCTGCTTCTCTGGAATGCATTCCCTTCCCTCGTGGGAATCTGGACTAAATTCTATCACAACTATTAGAGATAAGGGTATCTGCAGAGGAAGATGCATACAGATCTGCTTGAACTCTAAATGCCTTATTCAGAAGTTATTATGATCCAAGACACAGGTGCCAAATGAGAGAAATCACCTTGGTCAATATAATAAATATGAAATTCACATCCATAAAAAACGCTGGGTAAAAAAAATGTAGTTTTCCAAAGAGATTTGAAATAATGAAATTACGAAGAGCTTGGAAATGTTGGTATTACTTTATTACCGGGTGTTGAGGAGAGCTTGATTGTTCATGCTTTCAGACTGTATTCAATAAAAAATAATATAGCCAGTTTCCACTCATGGTCACTGAAGTACCAAAAAATCAATTCTCATCATTGAATTGGGCCCTAAGGTGCAACAAAATGGGTAAGATTCACAACAGTATTGTAAAGAAAGTGAAAAGATGTACTGCACATGGTCAAGGACCATTTTCTCTTCCCATTTGTACTACCTTGATGCAAAAGCAGAATAAATGGAGCTCAGCACACCAAAGACCATGAAAAGTATGAATTGCAAGAGAAAGAAAAGAACATGTGCATCTAATTTTTTTTTATAAAAAAGGAGGAAATATTTTATTATGTATGGCTAATTTCTATAAAGATTGCAACCTTCCTTACCCTGCAGTAAGTTAGCCTCAGTATAATAATTAACAAGAATCATGACTTCAACCTGTTTTTAAAAAAGAAAGAAAATTCAAGAGCTACGAACTTGACTTTACAGAATTTGATCTATACGAGGAAGCTGAATGGTTACGGATACCTAACAACTATTCTCGAAAAGGATGTCCCATTCTCAGTGTGATTTTTTTGGAAGCTGTGGAAGCTCCGTGAGGATAGAGTTGCTCTTGCATGGCCTTTGACCCTCCAGAACTTCTAAAGATCATGCAAGAGTGGGGTGCACTTTTGGGAGGCTGCAGAGGCTATCAAAGAACATTCTCCAATGCTTCAAGAACAAAATGCTTGGGCAACCCAGGGCAGTCATGAGTAAGCTGCAGGGGCCTGAAGCAGAGGTGGTATTCAGCAGGTTCTGACCAGTTCTGGAGAACCAGTAATGGAAATTTTGAGTAGTTCAGAGAACCGGTAAATACCACCTCTGACTGGCCCCACCCCCATCTATTCTCTGATTCCCAAGTCCCAGCTGATCAGGAAGAAATGGGAATTTTGCAGTAACCTTCCCCTGGAGTGGGGAGGTAATGGAGATTTTACAGTATCCTTCCCCTGCCACGCCCACCAAGCCACACCCACAGAACTGGTAATAAAAAAATTGAATCCCACCACTGGCCTGAAAGTAAGTGATACGCAGGAGATTTTAATGAGTCCTGGACTGTGGGAGCAATCAACCTTTCCCCAAGGCTCTCATACATTCAGAAGTGGCACAAGGTGGCTCTTTTGAGTGACAGCAATGAGGCTAGGGCTGAAGCTGAGGCCTGAGCCTCTTGTTCAGGCCCAGCCTTGGTGCTGCAGTTGACTGCTGTTGTTCAAGGCAGCCTAAATGAGGGTGTGGGAGATAGAGAATTGTTTCCCTTTTGTTTCGGGTGAGGGAATGATACACCAGCAGAGTCATGTTAGGCATTTTCCAAATTTTTGACATGCTGAGCCCAAAATTACAGATATAGCAAGTGAGGGGAAACTCACATAAAGGCTTTTGGGACATTTCTTTTGAAGACATAGCTTCTTTACCCTTAATATGTAGACTTCATATTATTCTTTGGCTCCTCTGGCCAATAATCCCTCAATTATTGGTGACTGGCACTGCTTTTATTGTGAAAATGCTTCACACACTTTTCCCTAAGTATTTAGGTTTATGTGAATGAAGCACTGTGTTTATGGTTCATGTACCAAAGTTCAACAGGTTGGATTTTTAAAAAAAGATATTTTATCATCTCATGCAATCACTCAGCGTTTATCGCCCTTTACTGATTTTTTTTCTTTCAGAAAGTATTAGAAGAAACTACCCACTCAGGGCACAATTTTTTTCCTACCATGGTTTTGGGTTTTTTTTTTTGAAAGTACAAAGAACATTTATTGAGAAGTGTTTGCAAATTTCAGATGGTTGGCAGATGCATGAAAGTACAGACAGTTCAGTCAGAATACCTTATTTTTATTGCTGAAATACTAATCAGAGTGCACTTTAATGCATCTTAAATGTGTTACTCTCTAATTTCTAACAGATGTTTTATGAACGTTATTTTTTTAAAAAAAAAATACATGCCATATGTCAAACTGTGGGAGAACACAAGACCTAAGTCCATATGATAGGTTTTCCAACAATAACATATCTTAGTGCCAATAACTGTTTATCAAACTGCATTCCAAATTAAGTTGAAAATCAACATTACACTCCTTGGAATATATAAAAATTATTTGATGTTGTTTTGAACTGAGCTTCAATGAAACCAATATTATGAGAGAATTAAAGTTAAATGAGCAAGCCAGTCTCCATCTTTCTATTTTCTTCCCATCTTCCCATCATTAATATTATTGAATGTAGCCTCCTGTGGAAATAGATTAAGCAGAATTTTGTTCCAGACACTTTCAATATGCCCATCTAAGTGTCAGACACAACAAGGTTACTGACGGGATCAAAATCTGTGAAGTCTCTGTGGAAGACAATATATGAATTTCAGAAGCTTTTTCCACATTCATTCAAAGAACAGGACTTTTTAATCCATAGTGAGACTTTGCTAATTGTTCTATTAAGCACAGTATAGAGAGAAGCTCACAGTCAGGTTAGGGCCTCTATTTAATTATATTGCTCAATATTCTGGACTTTTTTCAAAATCTATATTTATAAAAGCTTATAATTACTTGCCTATTGTGAACTCAAACAGAGGATGGTTCTAGGAAAAGTGCTGGTGAAAATGCTGGCTAGCATAAAACAGAGTATTATATTAAAAAAATATTTTTATGTAAATACACACAATTTAATAGTTGCATGTTCCCACTCAATTACTGGTACATTTTTGGGAAATGAAAGAACAAAAAGGAAAATTACAATGCAGTGCTGAAGTTAAAATGTTGGACTGGGATCAAAATAATCTAGAATTCAAGTTACTCACTGGGTACTTCTGATCATTTGCTACTTCTTAATCCAACCCATCTCACAGATTGCTATGTCTCAGAAATATTTGATATTCTTGTGAAAAAGTGTGTGATATTTTAGAGTGAAACTATTAAATTCACACAAACCTTAGCAAGCTTATGGAATCCCAGCCATTCTTTTGGAGGGCGTCTGGGGGCTTCATAAAATTGCAAATTTGTAGCTGTTCCTCTTTTTTTTGTTTTCCTAGTAGAATTGCAATTGGCTACCAGGTTGGCCTGCTCTGTTTCTAGGGCCAGATGTGGCATGACCTTTCTGAGTAGGTAAATGCTGCCAAGAAAAAACAGGTACCATCCAATTAAAGACTCCATTGATATCCTATTTTTAAATGAGTGATAACAGAATAACTGAGTTGGAAGGGACTTTGGAGAGCTTCTATTCCACCCCTGGCTCAAGCAGAAAACTAAACCATTTCAGACAAATACCATATTTTTTGGAGTATAAGACGCACCCTTTTTTTTTAAAAAAAAAAATCCCATTTATATCCCGCCCTTCTCCGGAGACTCAGGGCGGCTTACAATTAAGCACAAGCCAATGTG
>JANHFM010003169.1:94388-105246 GCA_032468115.1 Grayia smithii
TGTATTGTATAATCGTATGTATATGTATTATATATGGTACGTTTTAATGTAGTAAGTCTTTTATGTTCTAATAAAGGTGAATTTTGTTATTAAAAATAAATAAATAAATCATCTGAGGTCATCACAGTATATGTTCTAGTTCTTGCTTTTCTGGGGAAGCTGACCAGGAAAGGTATCAGAGAAGACCCTCTTTGCTTGACCCTGGCATATTTCTTAGGATTTCTCTTAGCTCTGCAGCATTCTCTCAATCAAAGACACAGTTGTGGGTTACACCTTCCTTTTCCCAAACCAAGGAAATGAATCATCTCCATGAAAGGTTCAAATAGATTGCCACTTTGTATAAATTGTACATATTTTATGCAAATTTCACCATTTAGAAACAATAACTATAATTTAAATAAAGATACATCTCTCAATAATTGTGAAGAGCGTGACTGAGGAACCTCTTCAGCCCACCTAGACTTAACTTTTCATAAGCGATTTCAAGTATGTGGCAGTTCTCCTTGTGTGGGATCCCATTAGCTCCAAGCTAGACTTGTTCTACATAGAATATCCAATAGAAGACGTTCTTTTGTAAAATATATACTCATCCTTATTTAACAGAAAGTTGTATCTTTCCCAGTGGATGAACCCAGAGACAAGAAATAACAAGATATGATTCCATTATTGATATTTGAAACTGAATAAGAAAAGTTGACTTCAAAATAGTTCTAGATTCATTCTATTGTTTATTTTCTTTTTCATTCCAGGTTCTCATGCTTTGCTTGATCAGAGAAGAGCAATAAAGCTGTATGGAAAGCAAATCTCATCCAATCCTATGAGGAAAGATGAGTAAGTGGATATGTGAGAACTGAAGTAATTGGGAACTGGTGAGGACTGCATAATGCCACTTTACTAATACTTGAATGCATAGTGCACATTTATACGTTACAAAAGCTGATCTCCTCTGACATAAAGAATTAGATGTCAGAGAATAATAGATTGCTAGTTAAACATTGTGTCAGAGTTGCAAAGTAGACCAGTCAGGAGGCATGGCTAGATGAACTTTACTGTATGAATCTTGCAAATCTGAAAATACATTTCTCTCCCCACCCCACCCCCACCCCCCCTTTACAGCCTGAGAAACTAGGGAGGATCCCTGCTGAGCCACTTATGCTGTCCACATTCCTAATGCTGCTTTCTATATTCCCTTGGCTCCCCTGCTTCTCCATATCTTTCTTTGTCATTCCCATATACAATGGTACACATTAGGAGAATAGTTCTGGTTTTAACAATTCAATCAGTTACCAATTTTAGGTCCTAAAAAGATGGTTTTCTCTAAGGTCCCTTCCAACTCTGTTCTGTATGGTGGACAAAGTTATATTTGCATTAAAAGAGTAATCAAGGACAATCCAGCAAACAGATTTCTGGGGTCCTGAAACATCCAGCAATATCTGCACCTAGGAAAGTCACAATTGAAGAGATGCATCTAAGGAGTCAGAGCAGGGCAGACTTAGAAAATTCTTGACTTCACCGTTTAACATTTGAACACTGAAAATAATGATGCTGCTTTGATCAACAGTGGCAGGAAAAATTACAAAAGTTCAAAACTACCAATTTAAAACTTTAAATTATATATCTGTCCATCTAGCTTCTCCGTCCTTGGTTTCCCCCCCCCTCTTTTTCTAGACTCTGTTATCTGTTAACAAGCTGTTTTAGAGGATACTAAACCTTGGGGGGGGGGGATAAGAAATTATCTTCTCTTTTCCTTCAGAAATAACATGCCACTAAATTTCATTTTTCTTTCCAGTTAAAAAGAACCTTCCATTTGTAAAACTGCAAACTTTGATCACACACTTTATTTTGTTTTGTTTTTTAAGTAGAATATGTTATTTATTTACTTACTTGTGTATATCTTAGAAGGCAGAAATATTTCCATAGCACTCTACTACATACAGTATGTATATCAGAATCTGCTTGTGAACGAATGGTGTTTATTAGGTTGACTTGGGAGATATGTGCTACTAAAATGACCCCAGCCTTTCAAGTAAGTAAGCAAATGACTTTTTAAAAATCAGTAAAGTTTCTTTTCTCCAATTAAACATGAAAGCATTCGAGAACAAGCAAGTCAGTCTTGCTAATACAGACACAAATGGATCACACAGGATAACTCAAAACCCCCAGAATCCACCATATTGTGCCCGATTGCCATATGTACTGATTTGTTTGAAAGGATAAAAATAGATTTCATTGGCCTTAATTTCTCTATAGGACCCAGCTTTTATAAAATGGCAGGGTACATCAAGGCATCTAAATAATGGTTTGCGAGGGTGGAGAGGATGGCCATTGTAATTATAAATTACTTCAAGATTTTTTTTTAAATCTCAGTGACAGAGAGGAAAAACCATTTGTGCAGGTACAACACTCTCTCAAATGCATATTGGAAATATGGTGCTAACTCTTCAACAGAGGTAGGGACAAGAAACTGCAGTCAGAATGGTCTATGCCCATAAAAGCACCATCGGTTGAATTTCTGTCTGGTTGGCCCTTTGAAAATAGAAGAGCCGAACAAGAAAATAATAGCAATAGCACTTAGCAATAACACTTAGACTTATATACCGCTTCATAGTGCTTTTACAGCCCTCTCTAAGTGGTTTACAGAGTTGGCATATTGCCCCCAACAATCTGGGTCCTCATTTTACCCACCTCAGAAGGATGGAAGTCTGAGTCAACCTTGAGCCGGTGAGGTTCGATCTGCTGAACTGCAGCTAGCAGTCAGATGAAGTAGCCTGCTGTACTGCACTCTAACCACTGCGCCACCTCGGGGGCGGGGAGGGAGGAAGGGCTCTAGGAGTTGGATGGCCTATAAATTTAATAAATCGTTACAATCATAATTAGCGACGCTCCTTCAAATGTTGAAATTACCAAAGGTTACCTTCTAGGCTGAAATGAATTCTTGCTCTCCTGCTAATAATGCCTTAATTATATTTGGATGTCAGGAGTGGGATTATATGAATAGAACCTAGGATTTTCTTAATGGTGTCTGAAGTTATTTTGCTCCAAAAATCTTGTTGAGACATTAAAAAAAAACCTCGAGTTGCAGTCTCTAGTACAGTTACCTTGATATAAACTCACTGAACTCAGTAGAATTCTGTCTAAATAGGCAGAGAATTAAATTGCACTCCAAGCCTGTTCTTGGTAGCATTGGCCTCAGTGGCATCGTTCCAGGCTGATGCCAGCATGACAAGCAAAATTAGACCCAAAGGTTGTGTTTTGGGTCAATGACATTGTAAGTAATGCTCTATTAATCAGGCAGTTCATCTGACACCTGTTTTCCCCCTTTATTATCCATGACAACAGCCTGTTCCTGATAGCAATCGGCATTCAAGCATCTGATAAGGAAGTTCCCATGCTTTCTAAATACCCGACATCAACGAATATGATGAAATCTAAGAATATTTTGTAATGATTTTCTATGTGAAAAATTGTTCTTAATTAGGATGTTTACAGCTAAACAAATAAGAACTTCCAATTATTAGAAACAGCTGATCTATATCCCTCAGTAGACTCAAGTTCTCTTCCGGATATGTAATTTTTAAATTCTATCATTAGTTATGACCCATTGAAGGACAGTAAAGGGTGTGGGAGTATTAAAGGGATACTCTCTTAAATAAGAATTAAAAAATAGCTATGGATAAGGATTCCGCTGAGCCTGAAAATATATGTTAAGGGATCTTCCATTGCAGATGCCAACATGCAACAAAAGAATTCAAATTTGAAGGAAAGAAAAAAGGAATATACCAACATAGAAATGCTTAGCACAAATCCAGTGAGTTTTAACAATAATTATTATTGTTATTCCTAAAATGCTCACAATTTACTAAATGTTGCAAATATTTTTTTTAAAAAAACCAAACAGATCTACCCTTGTAACTATTGAAGGCTTCATGAGAGGAGAAGGAGAGAAAATAAAGAGGAAAAAACTGAACCTAGAGATATATGTGAAAGAAGGCAGGGATGCTGCATGGAAAGAGAAAATAGAAAATAAAATGTGTACATTAAAATATTAAAAGGGGTTCCTATATAGGTTATTGAAATTTAATATGAACATTATCCATATAAACAAACATAAATAATGATGACCTACTTCAAAATAAAGTTGCTTGAGTAGAATAAACATTAATATGAATATATAAAAAGCAAAATTCTAATCTATTCTTATTTCAGTTAGTTCCAACTATCCACTTATTCAGTTTTTTGCCAGTTCTATTTCTAATGCGATATCTCAAATATTTATCCATTGTTTCCCTTCAGTTAAAGTATGTCCACTTGATAATTTCACAAATTTGCAACCTTAAACTCCAACCCTGCATCTAAGGGCCAGATAAGGGATGAGAGCTCTCTGTGCAAATATGGGGGCCCCATCCTCAGAAGTGATCTGACCTCAGATTGCCTTCACAGCCACTGTGGGGAAGAGTATCGCATCATTTAACACTACAGCATAGGAAAGATGTGAAAGAGATAACTGAGAGGGCCAGCACAGAAAGATTAGGGAAGGTATGCAGCATCAATGGATGGTCCAAATAATTTCCTTCTATTGCTTGCAGCAACAGGAAAATAGTTAACTTTCCCTGTCCCCTAGACCATTGCAAGGGTGACTTAAGGGCAATGACTCTTTGGCACCTCTTGACCTACTGACCACAAGGGGGCAATAGGTTATAGTTAGAGAGTGAAGGATTTACTATGTTCCTCCTCTTTGTCTATCACTTCACTTATGCTTTATCTGAGAGAGTGCTATCTCAAATGATTTTCTTCCGTCTTTCTCCCCCCAGGGACTTTGACAAAAAGTAGATCCTTGTTGACTTTCCTCTTGATAGGATAAAGCTAGCTAGCCTGTGTCTGTGTCTAGAATGTATTTCCTTAAAGAAATCTCCTTTTTTTTAAATTATAGTTATAAAACCTTTCCACTAATCATTACTCAGGTCAGATCCTTGCTCTTAGAAATGCTTCCATGTATGCCCTCAACACTTTCAATGCCAATATAAGGTTGGAAAGAAAGGAGAAGAAAGCATTTCTGCCTTAATATCAGAGCTCCCTGAAAGTGCATGTCTGAATGCCTTGCCAATATTGTACAGAAAAGAAATTTCTGGTATGTTTCACTGATCATATTTATAAAGCACATGTTCCTGGTATAAAACAGCCTGCAACAGTTTAGAATACAAATTAGGGAGCATCAACAATAAAATGCCAACAATCACAAAATATAATAAAATGTCAGAACACAGTATTAAATCTGTAAATAACAGTCATAGCCAAGCAATTTA
Organism: Grayia smithii; assembly: GCA_032468115.1. NCBI lineage: Eukaryota > Metazoa > Chordata > Lepidosauria > Squamata > Grayiidae > Grayia > Grayia smithii. Next base: position 99,692 of record JANHFM010003169.1, read on the forward strand.
ACAAACGCAACTTTCAACGTAACTGTACCAAAATAACAACTTCAAAATAGTTCCCTAGGTGAGGTAGCCTTGAGTATAAAATAAAACTTCTGGCTTTTTAAAACTTGAATATAATTTGGGATGAAAACAATTCAGATGTCTCGCGGATGCCAATGAGGAGCAAAATATTTCAGATTGAAACTATTTCAAATTTGTTTTGTGTTCAAAATGGCTGTTTCAGCCCTATTGGAAGTATTTTAGCTTGAAGAAGAGTGGCTTTAATTTGAAACAGATGTTTGAAAATCAAAACACTTCTAAAACTATTGACAAAGCCCATTCCAGATATGAAAACAGCCAGTCAAATTCAAATAACTGAGAACCAGGAGTTTGGAATTCAAAAAGGTTCAAATTTGAAACATTTTGCACACCATTTGTCTCAAGTTATTATATAAACAGAGGACACTGTACAACAACTTCAAATATGGTCAACATCAGCATATTTTTCATATTCCTAGTAAGAATCATCCATTTCAAAAATGAAATTGACTCAATTTTTTCTTCTTCAAAATCTCTCTTTGTCACTAACGGAAGTCCTTGTATGACCATCTATCCTGTCTCCTGCTGACAGTTTCTTATAGCATTGTGCTGAATTTTTCTTCCACTTTCTTATTCTTTTTTTTTTTTTCCAAAGAAGAAAATTTGGTGGAATTCAGCTAGGAAAGCTACAAAGGCTGCAGACCAGGTTAGGTTATCAAAGAGGCTACAAAACTCTTTAGAGATATCTCATCATCCAAGGAAATAAAAAAATTCCAAATTGTCCTTAGAATGAGCATTAAAAAAAAACCAAAACCTGGATAGAGAACTTTGGAGAAATTTTGTTAGTAAACAGGATTTTCTAATGTTTCTCCAAATGTATTCCATAAAAATGTTTTATTAGCCCCAAAATGACTTATAGATTCCTAATTTTATAACAAGACTCCATATAGCTTATAATATGTAAGAATGGATATTTCTCAAAAAATTGTTTATATTTTGTAAATTAATAGAATTACAAGAGCTAAAATAGTTCTTTAAAGCACATCACAAATTAAGCTTATACAGAAAATATTCAAATAATTTACTGTACTATTTGAAATTTACTCAATACATTTTGGATACAATGATAAACAAAACTATTTTTTTTAAATAAAATACCATTGATAAAAAAAGCTTAAGGTAAAGATTCCCCCTTGCTCATATGTGCTAGTCGTTCCCAACTCTAGGGGGCAGTGCTTATCTCCGTTTCAAAGCCAAAGAGCTAGTGCTGTCTGAAGATGTCTCTGTGGTCATGTGGCCGACATGACTAAATGTCAACAGTGCACAGAACACTGTTACCTTCCCACCAAAGGTGGTCCCTACTTTTTCTACTTGCATTTTTTTATGTGCTTTCGAACTGCTAGGTTGGCAGAAGCTGGGACAAGTAACGGACGCTCACCCCATTACCCGGCACTAGGGATTTGAATCACTGAGCTGCTGACCTTTTGATCGACAAGCTCAGCGTCTTAGCCACTGAGCCACCACATCCTCTTTTTTAAAAAGCTTAGAGCTCAATAAAGGCAAGTATTTTTCAACAGATCAACTTTCTATGGCCTCCATGGGTGCTTTCCTCTGTTGCTTTTCACATAAGATGAAGCAGCTGGATAAGGTTAAGAATGAAACCATTTGTGACAGATTTTTGATTTTTCCATGTATTTGGAGTTATGGGACTGGCCCATTGGAGCTGGTTTCCATGAATTAATACTTTGATCTGCCTGCTTGCCTTTCCTTCTTTCTAAATTCAGCTGTTTAGATATATTATTTGGGGGGGTGAATAATTTCTCACTGCGTGTGTTTAAATATCTTCTCATCTGGTCCATGAATTCAGTAGTTTTTGGATGAACTGAGAATTAATAATGACATTGCTTCAGCTGAGCTATCATAAAAGCCATAAGTGTCATGGCCACTAACCAAAAAAAACCTTCTACAAAGAGGAACCATTTGTTGTTGTTCCCCTTCTCTCTCCCTTTGTGTGTATATGGAGTATTAGAAGGATGTTTTTCATTCATTAACAGCACTTTAATCACTCAGAGATCCAATTAGGTATAAATCATTAGTATTAAGTTACTTTCTCCAAGGCTCTTCATAATACACATGACCGGCTTGGGAGTCTAGATTTAGCATATAGCTGAAAAGGCAGACTTTTTGGTTCTTCCCCCCCCCCCTTCCTTTCCCCCTCCTCTCCTTGCAATGAAATTGATAAATGGATCCAGCATTCTAGGTGCCGCAGTAATTTCTATAGTGCAGTCAAGTGCTAGCTCCCTTGCCTCCTTCCTGCAGTGAGGGCAGAGTTCCCCTTAATACCTCAGCCTTCCCCTGGGCTGCCAAAAGGCCATTCCAGGAGCTGGAAGAGTTTCATTTCCAGGCAGAAATTGCCTATAGCATGGAGAAGGATCCTTCAGACTTATTAACAAGAAGCTTCTTTTCTCGAGCTCAAAGAATGGGAAGTCTTGGTTTCCTTCACTGAAATCGTTGTCATTGTATCCCTCCCCACTCCCCCAGTGTCTGTCCCTCTTCTCTCTTCCCTGGGATAAAATGTCCCCAGCGGCCAAAATCACTATCTGAGAAGCATATTTCCTTCTAATCAGTTTTACGGCTCTTTAAAGTAATATGTCAGATCATTTTCTCCGTATACATAGTTAATGAAAGTAACCCTACAAGTTCATTTTAAATAGATGGAAGTTGTTATAACCCTGATCTGGAATTTATTATGTTCATTACAATCTTGCTGAAGTAGGTAATGTAATGGACTATTACTTTTATTATCTTTTGAATCCCTCAAAATTATTAGGAACTGACTAATATTTGGCATCACCTGATTGACGCTTAAACAGAAATGGATACCTTCATTCCCTAATAAATAATTAACTCCCTCCCCCATCCGCAGAGAAAAATAACTTGGGGGGGGGGAAGTACTTGGAAAGATTCCACTGGATTGATTCCAACAATCCCTCCCTAATAGCCTACCTATAGATAGTTTAGAGCAATTATAAGATAGCATTTTATTGATTCCATATTCTGTAGCTAAGAGATTGTTTTTCTTCCATCTCAAAAGAAACTGGAAAGGTGCTTTCAATTTTTTTGCAGGTCATATCATTTTTGTATCACAGGCGGTACATATTTATAAATAGATGGCCTAAAGATAATTGTCATCATATACACAGAGAGTTAACACTGATCGTGCACTTAATTTTAAAAAGTTAAGGTTAACAGGTGTGATATTTTGCTCCAATATACTTTTTAGGTGCATAGGTCTATACACCACTGACTTGTTTCTCCATTTCCACACTACTGTACTAATTTGTTTCTATAGTATACATCACGTAATATGAATAAAAATTTGATGAACAAATCAGACTATTTCCAGATGTAAGTTTACTCTGACCCATTTCTGCAGCAGTCTATAAAGTTTTGTAAAACACACAAGAATGCATTATTTTTAACTTGGTATTAATAAGGTGTGGATGATTTTAATATACTGTTGCCCAACAGGTCAGTGTTGATTCGTGGAAAAGTCCCTACAGTTTACTTGGCAAGGTTTTTCAGAAGTGTTCTGTCATTTATTCCTTCCGAAGGCTGAGGGAGAGTGACTGGCCCAAGGTAAGTCAACTGGCTTTGGGCCCAAGGCAGGATTGGAACTCACAATCTTGTAGTTTCTAATCTGATACCTTAACCACAATACAAAAGTGGCTCTCCTAAAGAAGTCTTTGCCTCATTCTAAAGCTAGTTTAAACTGCATTAAGCTACATTTAAACTTAAAATATTCATTTTGCTATGTATATTTTAAGTCAAGAACTGTATCTGAAAATTCACAAAATTATGAAAACAAAAAATTAATTGCTGTAAACACCTTAGTCTATAAAAGAAAGACCAGATCATTTGCACAAAACAGAACCTTCAAAGATATTGAAGGATACCAACAAAATATTTTTAAAATAGCCTAAAAATAAAACCTTTTTCTTATCAATCTGTTTCATTCTGTGTAGGCCCTTTTACAATATTTTTTATTGATTTATTTCTATACTGCGACTTTTTTTATTGTGTACTTGTTTTGTTGCTTAGAATCAAGTCTTTCAGATTGTGGTGGTAGAGAAATTTGATGAACAAATAAATGAAATATAAACAACAAATAGAAAGCATATGGTTTGGATGTAGAATTGGCTTGGTACAATCTCTGACAATTCTAATTGAAAATAACTTTATTTAAGGAATTGGAGAATCAGGGCCAATGATGGGCTAGGCCAGGGATGTCAAATTCGATTTGATTGAGAGCCGCATCAGGGTTGCGTTTGACCTTGGGGGGGCAGGTGGGTGTGGCCAGGGTGGATGTGGCCAGCTTGACATCACTCATGTCAGGGGTGCCTATAGTGGCCCGAGCATTCTGCCAGCGAAAATGGGTTCCCAAGCTCCGTTTTTGCTGGCAGAGGGTTGCTGGATGCTGTTGCTGGATGCTGTTGCTCAGGAGCCCGTTTTTGCTGGCAGACACACTGAGGGGCGGTCCCTTGCTGTTTCCAGGGTGGCCCCGCGGACCAGATCTAAGCACCCCATAGGCCAGATCTGGCCCACAAGCCTTGAGTTTGACACCTCTGGGCTAGGCTGACAATAGTTTGACCTAGAATAGGATAACTCCTTGTTTAAATGTGTGTATTACACAAAATTACTGCATAAAAATTACTGCTGATTCTTTGCATAGTACTTTCTTCATAATGGTACAAAAGTCTTTATAATCAACATCTTAACTTTTAAAGAGTCGGTCTATGTCTGAGGCTTTGCATCAGCTGCACGCAATCCTAAATAGAAACTCCTAAATTGTCCCAGTTCTAGGCATGATGTTAGCATAGACTTAGAGAATAATAAATACTACTTTGAATTGAGCTAAAGTATCATCAGTGCACATATTTTAAAATGAGCTGCATATGTCCTCGTTTCTTCACCATTTTAAGGAGGTGGTTTGCTTTCCTTAGGAGTTGCTATCTTTTGTTCCAAGAGATGATTGTACAGGTTGGCAACTTGGCATCCTGCTTAAAACTATAATAAACAATCTTGAGATCATTGAAGCATGCATGAGACATTTCCCTTTGTTTCCAATAATATTACAAATGTGGTCACCTCATGAAGCTCCATGTGGAAGATTCAATGAGGATTTCTTCTAGCACAATAGAGCTATTCGTTTAGCATAACCATGTAGTTTATTAGAGTTTTTAGAAATGGCCACAACTTAGAGCTTCAGAAACATTAGTGAAAGATAAGGCTGTTTAACTATGATTAAACATGATGATTCTATGCTATTTTCACTATTTATCAGTTGATGGGAGTTACACAAACTGAAGAATACTACAGTACTCATGTTCTTATTACTTTGCTTAGAGGAATTCATCAACCCTCTGGAATGGGTTACCCACCAAGCTCCGGACGGCGCCCGATCTCCGCTCTTTTCGTCATGACCTAAAGACTTGGCTGTTCCAACAAATGGGCTGATTCTGTTCCTGGGGTTTTATTAT
>JANHFM010003169.1:113904-127856 GCA_032468115.1 Grayia smithii
CTCCTTCCCTTTCCCTCCCCTTCTCTTCCCCTCCTCTTCCCTTCCCTCCTTTTCTCCTCCTTGTCCTTCCCTTCCCTTTTCCTTTCTCTCTTGCCTTCCTTTCCCTCCCCTCGCTCTTCTCTTTAACCATGCAAGGACTGTCTACTCTATATGCAGAGAATTAGACCCTGCAGGCGAGGGGGTCACCGGGAGAAGCAGCTGTTGCGGGCTCCGGCATTCTCCTGCTGAGCAGAAACATGTCCCAGCCGAGGATCACTCGGTGCCCTTGCCTGGCTGGTGTTCATGAGTACATTGAGTTCCCAGCACTGGCACATTTTCCCAGCTGGTTTCCTTTCCTGGACAAACCCCCCCGTTGCCCTCCGCTCACTCCTGCAGCAGGTTTCAAGGTGCCAACTAGGGCTGTGACTGCGAGGCTCCTGCCGAAGGATCTCCGGTTGCGATTGTGCAGTGGGAAAAGGGCCTCTGAACGTCAGTTGTAGAAGAACGACAGGTAGTAGTCCTCGACTTACAACAGTTCATTTAGCGACCGTTCAAAATTACAAAAAACAAAACCAAAAACAAAAAAGGCCACTAAAAGTCAAACATCATGGCTTGTAGACAAATGTTGCCTGGAGCTCCAAGCTTCTGTAAAGCTGCTGCAGTGCTTGTCTCTAGATTTAGCTGGATTCACAGAAAACGTTAAGTTATAAATCAGTGTTTCTCAACCTTGGCCCCTGGAAGATGTGTGGACTTCAACTCCCAGAGCTCTGCTGGCTAGGGCAAAAACAGGCCTGGTTTTGGCCTCCTGAGGCCTCTGTGCATCCCATTTTTGGCCTCCTCAGCCTTCAGAAGGCAGGATGGGGGAACGACTAGCACATATGTGCAAGGGGAACCTTTACCTTTACCTAAGGTGCTGATCAGAGTGGAATCTTCAGGTATCCAAGCCCGATTTCCATTTCTTCCTCCAGCCGCCTCCTCCCCAATTTGTCATAAATAAGTGAAACTGTGTAGTTAGAAGCTACTTTTAAGATAGTCATAATGTTATGTTCCAGTACAAAGGCAAATACTGTAACAAGAGACAAGTGGAAATGAAAAACTAGTGGAAACTAATCAGGTAATTACAAATTTTCTAAAGATCTTGGAAATAAAATATTTACAATATAAGAGTCACCTGGTCAGCAAAAACATATATGGCTTTTTCACATGATTGTAAGACCAGGGCCGAGAAGAGGTGGCCAAACTGACAAAGAATAAATAAAGCATTTAGTGTGTTTGACCAAAGTAGGGGAGATGTAGTTGCACCCATTGTGTTTCATCAATTAGATGAAGCTTGGCTAAAAAAAAAAAATCCCTTTCTCCCTTTCGAGACCTAGAAAGTGAAGGTATAGAAGATTTAAGATAATATTTGATCTGTATCAACCACAAACTAGATATATTGTTTTCCTGTTTTATAACCTAGAAACACATGGAAAGATGTATGAGGTGGATGCCAGCTATTTTCAAGGATGCTACTAGTTTTTGAAAATAAACACTAGGAGTGATATAGCATTGTTCCTTTTATACCCATTTGTCACTTATTGTGGTGGTGGGGACCATATCTATCATGTTCAGTCTCAATTATTCTTTTGGCTCAAAGATCAAGATAGATGAGGTATCTCCATCTACTAGATCCTTGTAGACAAGAAAGGCTTACTTGTCTGATGAGATCCACAACTCTCTGTCCTGGTGCAGATCATTATTCCTCTCTTAGGAAAGCCAGTGACTGTTGACTAAAGCAATGGCACTTTGAGATACTTGATAAAGCTTCAACCAGGGTGAGCAAGACTTTATTTTATCCAAGAATACCATTTTACCTATCAGAATCCGCTTTTTATAACTGATGCTGCCAAGCAACAAACAAACTGTTATTCTTTTTTCCTCTAGGATGATTCAATATTTGGAACATTCCAAGGTCAAGAGTTGACCACCAAAATTATTATCTGAATTATTCTGAGAGCAGGATAACAGAACAACAGAGTTGGGACCTTGGGTGTTTTCTAATCCAACCAGGGATGAAATCCAGCAGGTTCTGACAGGTTCTGGAGAACCGGTAGCGGAAATTTTGAGTACTTTGGAAAACCAGCAAATACCACCTCTGGCTGGTGGGGTGAGAATGGGGATTTTGCAATATCCTTCCCCTGGAGTGGGGTGGGAGTGGAGATTTTGCAGTATCCTTCCCCTGCCATGCCCACCAAGCCACACATGGCCACCAAACCACGCTCACAGAACCGGTAGTAAAAAAAATTGGATTTCACCCCTGAATCCAACCCCCTGCACATGTAGGAGACACTATACCAGTGATGGCAAACCTTTTTGGCACCGAGTGCCCAAATTGGAATGTGTGTGCATGTGAACATGCGGAGCCCCGGAAACCCGAAAATGAGCTGGGTGGCGCACACATGCCTGTTTTTTGGGTGTTTTGGGGGCTGTTTTCAGGCCATTTTCTGGTGCTCCGGCGCCCGTGAAGATCAGCTAGCCAGGGCGTATGTGCCCACAGAGCATGCTGGAAACCAGAAGAACAGCTGGTAACGGTGCACGTGCCCATAGAGAGGGCTCTGGGTGCCACCTCTGGTATGCGTGCCACAGGTTCACCATCATGGCCCTATAATATTTCAGACAAATGGCTTTCCAATCTTTCTTAAAAATCTCTAGTGATGGACCCACAAGTTCTGGAGTCAAGCCATTCCACTGGTTAATTGTTCTCACTGTTAGGAAATTTCTCCTTCTCCAGGTCTTGATTGGATCTCTACTTGATAAATTTCAATCTGTTAACTTCTTGTCATGCCTTCAGGTGCTCTGGAAAATAGGTTGACTCCCTCTTCTTTGTGACAGCCCTTTAGATATTGGAAGACTGCTATCATGTCACCCCTAGTCCTTCTCTTCACTAGACTAGACATATCCCGTTCCTGCAACTGTTCTTCATATGTTTTAGTCTCCAGTCCCATATTCATCTCTGCTGTAATTCCAATTACAGTGGAAAGAAAAAAGATAGTAAAAAGGAATGAAATATCTTGATAGCCACACTTTAATGTACAAAACAGGATGCTGGATCAGATGGCTTTATAGCAACTTTCCCCAACTAGTGCTTTGACTGGCTGGGAATCCTCAAATGGTCTTGACTAATATGGAGAATACCAAGTGGAAAAAGGCTGATTTATATTCTAATTAAACTACAGAATTCTTATATTGCAGACCTATACTTGTTTATTTAGAGTAAGTCCCAGTGAGCCCATTGGGACTTAGTTTTGGGTAGACATTTAGAATTCATTATAATGTTCATATATTGTGTCAGCTCAACAGATAAAGAATAGGCTGTAATCACTTGCTCCATATACTTCCCCTATTAAGAGAAAGAACTTTCACAGAAACTACAGTATCCCTTTATTAAAATTGTTTTATTATGGAAAAGGTTTTATTTAATGATGTGGGGAAAACATTCATCTCATATCATATTGTTAAAGAAAGAGAGCAATAGCAGTCCTAATAAACAACAGTCTTAATCTCCATAATTCCATGTGTTTTGTTTTGCTTAGAGTTTGGTGTGTGTGTGTGTGTGTGTGTGTGTGTGTGTGTATAAAAAGACCATTTATATTCAAACTTCAGTCTTCCAAAGATCAGTTGTGATTGTGGTATTCCTTGCCACCTAGGACAAATCAGGATAATAAGATGTTAAATTGAGATGAGGGAGATCCAGATTCACATGCATCTCATTTATGACTTTGGATGATCATTTTTTGTTTAGTTTCTGATTATGAGAAAAATGTGTGTCTGTGTTATATGCCAATTTGAGCTTCAGGAAGAAAAGTAATGCTTAAGCCTAATAAGTGGAATGAGTTACCCACTGAACTTCGGACCGCCCCTGACCTCCGCTCCTTCCGCCGCGACCTGAAGACGTGGTTGTTTTATCAAACAGGTTATGGCTGACCGTTTTTAAATTATTTTTTTTATATTGTTAAATTTTATATCTAAATTTTTATCGCTATCGATTGATATTGCTCCTCTTTTATTGTTGTTGTTGTCTATGTTGTTTGTTTGTGTTTGTGTATGTTTTTTATATTTCCTATGTTTTATTGTAAGCCGCCTTGAGTCCTTTGGGAGAAGGGTGGCATAGAAATTCGATAAAAATAAAAATAAATAAATAAATAATAAGTGAAATGTAAGAATTTATATTAAAAATTGAGTGAAAAAGGATGGTAAATTCTAGAATATTAAAATATATTGCCTTAAATGAATCTCTTCCTATACCAGATTTGTGAGTTTTTATTGGCAAGGGATCTCCAGAATTCTGGCCAGAAATTTTCCCCATCCTACATTACTTAGAGATACTCCAAATTCAGCCTCGAAATTTTCTAGATATCAAATGGATGCTCTGGGGCTGTCTTTTTAATTCTCGTATCAAGTCATAATTTGGCTAGCCCATTAAAAGAGTTATTGACAAATCCTGGAATTCTACTCAATGCTGAAAATTTGCAATATAGTTCAGCCTTTCCTAGCTTGATGTCCTTCAGATAGCTTGAATTACAGCTCCCAGAACAGCCAACCAGCTTGTCCTTCAAAGAATCACAATACCAACACGTCTGGAAAAGGTTTAGCAAATATCATTCATTATAGCCACAGAGTAGTCACCATGATTCAGTCAAGATTTATATATAGCCAAATTAATCTGAATCATATACTGGAATCTTCGAGTTATTTTGCAGACAATCTAAAGAGATTCAAAATACTCACAGGCAATAAAATTATTATTCCAACTGCAATAAGTTTCAAAATACATTATAATATAATATTATATCATTATAAAATACATTTTGAATAAAGTTTTAACTGTGTTCAGGCAACACACTTAACAGCTCTGCTAAAGAATTGGCAGATGAATGTGTATAAGCTTACTTAGTTATCCTGGGTTGGTGGGTTTATGGCTTAACATATTATGTACACCATACCCATCTGGTTAGTTAGGTTATGGCTCAGTGTACTTTGCAAAATGGCAACTTAGGTTAAACAGAGGTGGTGTTGCATTCAGCTCTGAGAATGAGATGTGCAGTATCTAAATTTGACGATAGATAGATTAGATAGATAGATAGATAGATAGATAGATAGATAGATAGATAGATAGATAGATAGATAGATCTTGCTTTCCTAAAGCTTTCTGGAAAGAAGAAACAAACAAATGATTAGTGAATTTCCTTTTTGGAAATATAAGTTCTACATATTACAGAATATATTTTTATAATGTGCTACTTTTTCTGATAAATTCCTGATCTTTCTCCCCCTTTTTATTTGTGTGCCATGGTATTTAGCACCAAACTCTCAACTGATGGCAACTATTACATTAGACCAGTATTTTCCAACCTTAATCATATTAAGATGTTTGGACTTTAAGTCCCAGAATTCCCCAGGCAGCAGGAATTCTAGGACTTGAAGGCGAGACATCTTATATTTGCCAAGGTTGAGAAACACGGCATTAACCTGTAGCTGAGGGAAGTGAAGGAGAGTAAGGTCACAACCAGCTCTACAGGCATATCATCTTCATCGATTTCTGATTCTATTTTTACCAGGTACAGTAACTGATGTCATCAGACTGAAGGGCTTCCTAGTCATCTCTGGGAAAAGCTCCTCAGTTTTTGGATCTCCCTTTCCATAAACTGAATGTAAGTAATTCTGTATTTATTTATTTATTTTAAAAGTGATATAGGAATGGGTTGCTGGATTTGCGTTTTTATTCTTCCCTCACAATCTTTTTTTCTTATATGTCATGCCTTTTAGACTGAAAACCTGGTGGCAGGTGATACTCATATGTGGCAAGGCAATTTGGAAACATCTTTTCTCTTTGCACATAACGTTATTTCCATGATCTTCCTTCACTCCAACTCTTTCTCTCTCTCTCCATATATGCAAGGATAACCTACATCCAGAAATATTTGGCCAAGGATTTGTAGGGAATCTCGCCCTGTTCTTCTGTGTCATACTGTTTCTCTCAAAGCTGAGTTTTCTTTAGAAAAACTGACCATCAAGGATATTATGCTGTCTTCCCTTAATGGAATATCTGCCACATGCTGCTTAAAGTAGCTATTAACTGCACAAGAAGCTTGAATTGCTGTTAAGATGCTGCTCTTCCTGGGAGGAATTCACTACTTTTCAACCCCAAGTGTTGAAAATGCAATGCAGTGATGCATGCAGATTGTGAAATTTTATGGGGGTGTGGAGGAGAGAAGACTGAAATGAGGTGAAAACAAACGTTGGCCTGAGCTAGAAAGTCTAATCATAATGTCTTCATGATTTACACTTGGAAATATTTAGAATGGGTTATGTAGGTCTACACTTGGATCTACTACCCAAGTTTGAGTCTACTACCCAAACCCTACAGGTCTGTCTTGGGAGAACTATATGTCCCCAAACAGGCTGGAAGGATTACATGTAGTCCTTGTCTTACAACCATTCATTTAGTGCCCGTTTTAAGTTACAACATCACTGAAAAAGTGACTTACGATCGTTTTCACATTTACAAACATTACAGCGGTCATGTGAAAAGAATTCAAAGGCTTGGCAACTGACTCCTATTTATGACGGTTGCAGTGTCCCATGGCCATGGCCATGGTCCCTTTTGCTAACTTCTGACAAGCAAAGTCAATGGGGAAGCTAGGTTCACTTAACAACCGCTTTACTAATTTAACAAGTGCAGGGATTGACTTAGCGGCAGCAAGAAAAATCATAAAATGGGACAAAACTCACTTAACAAATGTCTCACTTGGCAACTAGTATAGCAATAGTATTGACTGGGTACTCACTTCCATACAGCCATTGTCTCTTTGATTTGTGTTCAATTATCAAACTTACACCCTTCCCCACTGGGAACTTCAAGCTTAACCATCTAATATGGCAAACACATTCTTGTTGAAGACTATGTATCTCCTCCAGATAAATTAATATTTGGGAAAGAAATCTATAATGTGTGGAGCAGCTTTAATGCAATGATCTTATAGTTAGATGAAGATCTTGGGAAACTGCACATCTTGGCCATAGTTTCAAATCACTTGGAATTATCTCATTTTTTTTTTCTTTCTGCAGCAAAAATACATATACATAAAATACATGTGAAGCCAGATTTGTACATAATTCCTCTGTTCCTCATATAACTTTATTTACATTGCTTTAGTCAAGAGTGGTTATTTAAATCACGAGCAGTCTGATCTATTTCTGAGGAGGCTTTTCAAGGAAGTCTGTCTTTTTTAGGTACTATAGGTTGGCTATAAGTAGTGCTCGACTTACAACCAAAATTGGGACCACAATTTCCATTGATGATTGAGGTGGTTGGGTAAATAAATTGATTTTATGACCTTTTTAGCCACAATGGTTAAGCAAATCCTTGCCGTCATTAAGTGAATCTTGCAGTCATTAAGCAAATCTTTCTGGAAAGGTCACCAGTAGAGCTCACACAACCTAGGGTTCTGCAACTACCATAAATACATGCTGGTTGCCAAGCACCCAAATTTTGATCACATGAGTGTGGGGATGTTGTGATAGTTGTAAGTGTGAGAACTGGTCGTAAGTCATTTCTTTTAATGCCGTTGTAACTTTGAATGGTCACTAAACAAATGGTTGTAATTTGAGGATTACCTGTGCTGGCTGCACCATTATATGTGTGAATAGTATTTGCAGGACCACCTACTGCCGCAAGCATCCTCCCAGCGCCTGGTGCTCTCTCATAGGGTTGGCCTCCTCAGGATGCCCTCAGCCAGACAATGTTGGCTGGCGGCGCCCAGGGGGAGAACTTTCTCTGTGGTAGCACTGACCCTGTGGAACGATCTACCCGTGGAACTTCGGACCGCCCCAGACCTTCGGTCCTTCTGCCGCGACCTAAAGATGTGGCTTTTTTTAGCAAGCAGGCTATGGTTGACCATTTTAAATTACTTTTTAAAAATTCTTTAAATTATAAATTTTTAACTCCTATTATTGCCCCATTTTAATTTTTGCAATGTCTTTGTTGTCTGTTTATGTTATATATGTTTATATTTTATATTTTTTATTGTAAGCCGCCCTGAGTCCTTCAGGAGAAGGGCGGCATATAAATTAATTAAAATAAATAATAAATAAAAATATCTATCACTATATTAGATGATAAGGGAGGACAGTGGTACCTCAGTACTCAACTGCTTCAAAGCTAGTTGAATTTGGTACTCAATGCATTTTCATGTGAAAATGTTGTTCCGTACTTGTTTGGTAATTGAGGAGCTGTGATAGGAAGAGTGGGACAGCTGTGCAGAATGGACAGGATGTTAGCCATGCTGGGAAGATCACTGCAGAAGGAAGCAGGGGATGGCCATAGAGGCTGCACAGGAAGTCAGCCATGCTGGGAAGGTCTCTGGCATAGGAAAAGGGACAGACAGGAAGTCCTTCCTGGCTGAAACTAAAGGTCATGTGGTAAGTCATGTGGTTTGTTTGGTAATCAACCAAATAACGAGTACTGAGGTATCACTGTATTACAAATATTTGAAAGCCAAGAATCAGAATCAGGATAGAGTTAGAAGGGACCTTGGAGGTCTTCTAGTCTAGCAGGAGATCCTATATCATTTCAGACAAGTGATTGTCCAGTCTCTTCTTAAAAATCTGCAGTGATGAAGCACCCACAACGTCTGAAGACAAAGGGTTTGTTCCACTGGTTAATTGTCCTCGTTGTTAGGAAGTTTCTCCTCAATTCCAGGTTTCTTCTCTCCTTGATTAGTTTCCATCCATTGTTTCATGTCCTGGCCTCTCGTGCTTTGGAAAATAAATTGACCCTCTGCTCCAGGGGTGGTATTCACTTACCTTCGCTACTGGTTCACAAATATGAGCACATGTGCCACCTCTGCGCAAGCCTTTTGCGCATGCGCAGAGTGTCAAAAACAGGATGTGATGATGGAGCCTCCCACAGCTGCTGCTACCAGTTTGCCCGAACTGGATAGAACTGGCTGAATACCACCACTGCCCTCCTCTTTGTGGCAGCCTCTCAAATACTGGAATACTGGATACTATGTCTCCCTTAGTTCTTCCTTTCTCTAGACTAGCCAAACCCAAATCCTGCAACCATTCTTCACAAATTTTAGTCTCCAGACCTTTAATTGTCTTAGTTGCTCTTCTTTGCACTTTTTTTCAATGTCTCAACCATTTTTTGTAATGTGGTGACCAAAACTGGATGCAGTATTCCAGGTGTGGTCTTACTAAGACTTTATAAAGTGGTACTAATACTTCATGTGATTTTGATTCTACGCCTCTGTTTATACAACCAAGGATTGTATTAGCTTTTTTGGTTGCTGCCACACATTGCTGACTCATGTTTGTCTACTAGGACTCCAAGGTCCCTCTCACAATTACTGTTTCTGAGCCAGGTTTCATCTAATCTGTACTTGTACCTTTTCCTGCCCAGGTGTAAAACCTTGCTTTTCTCCACATTAAATTTCATTTTGTTAGATAGGGCCAATTGTTCAAGTCTGTCAAGATTTTTTTGAATCCTGAGCTTGTCTTCTGGGGTGTTGGCTATAGCTGCTAGCTTAGTGTCAAGAAAGCAAAGGTAGAGCAGATAATAAACCATACTGAAGCTATTTTTTTTTTGTCAAAAAATACTTTAATTAATGCTTCCACTAAGAAATGATTTGATTGTATCTCATTTTTTTCCTAGGCCACACCTTGAAGAACACCATCTGCATCAAACCTGACCTACTTTCCCTCATTGTTTAGTTTTAAAATATGAGCAGGAGGAAAGAGGACTGTTCCTTAAATGGAAAGAAATCTCCATGTGAAGAAGATGGAATTCCTCCCACTTTTTCCTCGGGGGACATAAAAAAAAAATCCCTGATCATCACTCTCTGATCATCTGCAATGGGAAAAATGTTGAATCCTGACTGATACATCAGAAAATATTTGAACAATACTTTGTAAGAAAAAATGCTAACTGTGCATCCCTCTCTTGTAACTGAACTGGTATTAAATCAAGAAGTAGCTGTGAATTAGCATCACAAATACACACACATCGAAACTGCCAAATAGAAACCAAACCAAAAATTCCCAATGGGGAATGGAAGGTAAAAAGAGCAAAATATACTTATATAAGCACAGGACCAGGGATTATATTTACATCTTTCTACTGCATTCCATAATCCTATCTATCTATCTATCTATCTATCTATCTATCTATCTATCTATCTATTTCCTGTGAAAGGACATAGTTGGCTTGAATTAAAAAGGCCACATACAGCCTTTTTATGTTTTCAAAAGTAACCAACTGTACCGCTAAACACCACAAATCTTTATGATCTGTGCATTATTGTTCTGAATTCCCTGGTGGGATTTTTTTAAGCATCTTCAAAATCCTTCAAAACACCCCCAAGTCTAGCTATCCTTCCTTTATAAACCCAATATGACAGTCCTGATTAACTTATTTGTAAATCATAGTTATAGATTTTGTTCCAGTCTCTTTCTGTACAGAGATGTGGCACATGGTTGATCAGGAATCATTATTCCCAGAGGTGGCCCCCAGGTCCAGAATGGCTTTTTCAGTAGGGCATACCTGACACCCAGTACACATTATTTTCGGAGAAAACACAATTTTTATTTTCTTATACCTTTCCATACAGTATGCTGGCAGTTTAATATTTCCATGCTAACTTGGCTATATTACGGCAGATCCCTTTCACATTTCATTATTTCTATTTTACTTTCTGTGCTTAGGAAGAATCACAGCATGTCATTTTTAGTTTAGTATTTTATACAGTGAATTTGAAAACTTCTTTAGGCCACTATAAGGAAACCTTTGTTTTGAAGAGCACTGTAACTTTTCAAAAAGGAAAAAAAAATAGATACAACCTTATCAATAGAGTGAACTTGTTGAAATGGTCCCATTATTATTGACATCCCCTCTGCCTATTATTTTACTTTTCTCTAATTATAAAAAAAGCAAAAGTAATGGCTTTTTACAGTTTTTAATATTTTTAACAATTATTTATAATGGTTTTAGGTAATAATTGTTTTATATTTATTGTTTTACTGGATCACTTTCCCTCAGATGGGTGGCCATATTAATTTCTGAAATAATAATGAACAAATAGACATGAAAAACAAGATTTGGAAAGACTGCAAGGAAGCAATGACTTCAGCTGCTTATCCTAAGGAAAGGTGAGCTACCAAAACCAAAAGGATAAGGCAGAGAAGGGGTACTTCTTTATGTAATCAGCAACCAGCTTATGTAGTTTATAGACACAAGATACAATATTAGCCACAAATCAAAAAGTCTAATATAAATAGCAGCTAGCTACATTAATGAAAACTGATATATCACTGGGCACTATTAGCTATAATGACCGAAACATTTTTGATCAACCTGATCTATTAATTAGTGCCAGAAGCTAACTAGAGATGTCTAACTAATGGGGCTAGTCAGTTCACATGGAAATTGATGGTTAGCCCATGATTTGCAGGGTGATATTTAAATTGTCAAGCAAATTAATTCAATTCATATTTTATTTACACATATTTATCATAATAATGCATCGTTCTCATCTTCAAAAAATATTTCCCAAATTTAATTCTCTCAGCATTCCCAGTTTAAAATAATATATTGTTTAGAAAAAATATGTGCAAGACACTCTAGGCTTGGCAAAATGAATAGGCATTTATTGTTGCAATTGGTCAATACACTTTAAAATATAAAGGCCTCCTCATTATCATCCTCATTTTCTAATATCTTCCTAAGAAAAACAGTAAAACAATACTTGAAATATTCAACATTCAATGTTGCACCCTTTAAAGATGCACTTTTAAAAAGCATTAAACATAAAGCAATACCAATAGAATTTTTCACATATGAATGTTTATGGAGAGTCTCAATCATCCAGGTCATGGTTGTCCCAAAGGTGCTTTTTCAAGAGGCAACTGGACTTTCTGGTTTTTCTTTGAAGGGGAAACGGAATATTATGTGGTCTGGGACATATGGTACAAATGGCTAGAGAATAGAAGTAAAGATTAAATATAAAGGTAACTTTAAGAGGTATACTAAAATTTAAAGACAATGTATATAGTTAAAGGAAGAATAAGGATTGTTATGTATGTATGAGTATTATTGATACTGCAACGCTGTAAAGATTGTAAATGTGATATAAAATGATGAAATATGTTCAATAAAAATAATTTTAAGAAAAGAAAAGAAAAAGTACTTTTGGGATTTGCATGTGAGTATAGCATTAAAGAAGTTGAACCAGCCTTATTTATTTAAATTAAAACAATGTCAAACACCCATAAGTTTTCCTTAATGGGAAAGGTTTACATAGTGAAAACCAGCTATAGTGTGGAAAAGGTAGTCAAGGTTTCCTTTTGGCATTGCAAAATCACATCATTTATTGGATTTTACTATTAAGATAGATTTTCACAAAATGCAATGGATTTATTGCATATGTCTCTTTCCTAATGACCAGGTCCCTATGTATCCTTAGTACCACCATTGATATTTTTTTCCTAGGTTTCAGCTGTAGCCTGTACAAATGTTTATTATTGACATATGAGATTCTTGGTCATTTATGGTGAACTGAATAGCTTTACAAAGTGATATCCTTGCTTTAATTAACTCTCACATAAAGTCACCCACCCCACCCAGATTTTCTATCTTAGGAAAAAAAGGAAGAAAATACATAATTTCCCTAGGCCATTCCTCTGAACAGGGAAGGAAATGAGGTACAGAACTACCCAATGAACCAGTATATTAGGTTATGGCATTTGTTGTTCATTGCTCTCCCATTTCCCCCCCTTTAAGTGTTAAGGCCATGTTGGATTCAAGCCAATGGAAACCATCCAGACAACATTGTCTACATAGCCACCAAATACTGAAGTGCTTGGCTACAATATATTATAGCTCTAGTGATTTCCATGCCAGGGATGTCATGTAACCCCAAAATTTGGTTTTAATTGGGTTGAGGATTGGATTGAGAGGTGTGTTTTTTTAATGGCAGTATTCAGAGACATCTCCATAAATATTCTGCAGTAAGAGAAAGAGAAAAGAAGACGCATGGGATTGAGCCCTATTCCCTCTATTTTCCTATAATGAGTGTAATGCTAAAGTCTGTCCCCACAACCATAAGGCCTAAAACAAATCTTACAGTTGAAACTTTCCCTTCTAAATCAAAGAAAGGCTGTTTTTTAGTTCAGTCTCATGATACATTTCTAATAGTCTTCGAGAGCAATTCATTTGTGGCTTGCTTCATTAATGAATTTATTTTAATAACCGTCATGCAGTTCCAAAAGTTTGGGGAAAGGTCAATCATCACAATTCAGACAACTACAAATGTAAATGTGCCAGGTCTTCCTTTGTTGTGATCAGGAAAAGACCCCCCCCCAAAAAAAGCTGAGACTTCTACTTACTCAGTGCAGAGAGAAAGCCAGAGTTGTTAAAAAAAAAAAAAGGGGGGGGGGGAGGAAATGCAATCAAAACTCTGTTCACTCCTGTTGAACCTTATACAGCTTCCCAGAGGTGACACAGCCTTCCAAGCGAACCCACATGCCTGAACTGAAAGGCAACCCACAAATGCAGCAATTTAAGGTGCACATTCTAATTAAGCCTAAATGCATTAAGCTAATGGATTAATCAGTTGTAGGCACAGCGATATTGCAATGCCTTTGAGCATCTGCGGTTGGCGGATGGCAGGAAGGGAACGAACCGGAAGAGAGAAATCGCTGCTGCTTTCTTGAGAAGAGACCTACCTCGGTTAAAGGCTTTTCCCTAGCAGAGATGATCCACCGGTTGCTTGCCTGGGATCGGGCCAGTCAAACTGGAGGGAGGTGCCTTTTCTCCCGAGTCATTTGGGCCAAAGTCAAAAACCATTTGCGAGGAGGAAAAGAAAAAAGAAAAAGAAAGAAGAAAGAAAACACCGGACTTGCACAGTGTCGCCAGTCCTGGGAGGGAGGGAGGGAGA